>JANAVB010009492.1:0-43468 GCA_029216955.1 Iris pallida
CCCGAACAAAATTTTAAGCCCATGTGAGCATGTGGGGTGACTAAGGTGGCCATGTAGGAATATTTTGTGTATGTACAAATATTTCTAAATTATTTTAGAACTTGTTAAATATTTATTTACTTTTGGTACAAAATTTATATTTTATTAATAAAATAATATTTTACAACATTTGTGCAATTTTCTGGATTCGGATTAGGCTGCATAGTATGAGTCACCCAAAACCACCATATTACTATTTTTATTATTTCATTACTATTAAAATTATTTGGTGGTAATTAAATAAACATATTTTAGATATTATTAATATTGAGATTGATTTGTTATAAATTGAATTCAAATATATATACATGTGTTTAAATACATTAATTATTTGAATAGATAATATTAAATTGTTATTTAAATTTATGGAGATTTTATGGTACAATTAGATATACACAAATATATAGATATATATAAATATATATATGCAAAAGATTTTGATAAGAAAGAAAAGAAATGATTTAGAAAAAAAAAAAGAAAAGAAATAGGTTAATGGGTGGTCGGCCCCACCCGACCACCCACACCCCTATAATATAAGAAGCAGTAGCAATAGCTACGTGAACCCCCCACCTTTTTACAAAGAAGTAGCAGCAACAAATGTAATGTGGCCGACCCTTTTGCAAACACCCATTAGGCCGACCCCCTTTATTTATATATATGCATACATATATATAATTAAACCCTAACAAAAAAAAAATTCGAACCTCTCCTCCACTTTCCTCCTCCTCTATCCTCCACCCTCGGCCAACTCCTCCCCTCCGCAAGCACAACAACACCCTACGACAGCGGCGACGAAAACGACGACGACGACAACAACAACAACAGATTTCCACTTTAAGGTATCCCACTTTTCCGATCAATTTCTCTGTCAATTCTACTCCGATTTTCGATCCGTAAATTCATGTAGAAAGCCCCCATGACCCTCTATCATCTCCTTCAAATAGATTTATTTATTTTGCAATAAATTCCAGATTTAATTAGATTAAAAATCAAGAAAAATCAGTTTTCAAAAACATTAAAAATCCCGTACGAGGTACGTCCCGACAAATCGGGCGACCCCGTCATGAACCTGTCACGCCCGCTCCCAGAATACGGCGAGCCGAGTACGTACAACATCCCAGGCTACGCGACCATACAACATGAACCCAATTGCACCCCGCGATTGTCGCCTGTAAGGTCCTAGGTAGGCATAGAGTTAAGGAAATAATACAATTTTCCACAAAAGAGCATAACATGCATTTATCCCAAAATGTTACAACATAATTCAAGTCTCATCTTCAAGTACATATATACATTTCGGATTCATTGTTCTTCAAAATACATAACTTACATATTGCATTCATGTTTCTTCAAAATACATAAGTCACATAGCTATGAAGTTCCCAGAATAAAGCTACAACCCTCTGTCCTACATCATTCATAAAGTTCTGCCTCAGTGTATGCCTGTTCCCTATCCTGTTCTTCAACAATCCCTAGTGAACAAAACTAGGTCGTCAATACGACGAGCAAGCCCTCAGTCAAAGGAGAAGTATCAATACGTAAAATAAGACAAGTGAACAAGATTTAGTAACTAGAGTGATTTAAATTCATACCTTGATATTAGTCAAAAGAAAGTGATTCTTAATTAATGTCACAAGGACACGACAAGATCTTTTAGACCTAAATGCAATTTAGAGAAACTCATGGATCACACACACTCGCCTAGCATCTCAACAATAACCCCATTTGCCCGGGATCAGGCTCGTACAAAACGGGTTGGTGCTTAAATACTCCAACCGTCTGTACTATCACATATTGATGTGATTACAAGCAAGATAACATCATGAGTGGTTTCCGAATCATCTGGGTCGAATCATCGCATCATGTGTTATAATCAAGAAGTTCGTATGACTTGGACTTTTCCAAGAATATCGAACCCATTCATTAGAGAGCTGAGCTGAACTCAGGGCCTGGATATCTAATGAATTAAAAATATTCTGAGCTGAAACTCAGGATAATGTGCAAATGGATAGCTGAGCTGAAACTCAGGGCCTGGATGTCCAATTGCGATCAAGAAAGTGAGCTAAGCCTCACCCGGATATTCGCACGGCCGTACGAACACCGTATCAGGGACTGATCAGTATGAAAATGAAATTATATTGCAAAGAAGTCAGCCAGGTGTGATCCAACGGTTTCTCTCCCACAACCCCATGCAACCTATTCTAAACATTTAGACTTCAGAGAAACTATCTCCCAATCGGGAGTCCTAGAAGTCAAGTCGCTTTCAAATATTAGTTTCGCCTTTTCCGAAACTAAAGTAGTCCGGGAAATATTGGAACCAAGGTAAAATTTCAAAATATTCAATTGGACATGATTCCAAGAATCCCTCCGATATTATAGGTCGGAGATGGATGGTTCAAATGGTCTAGAACTAGAGTCAAATTTCCAAGAAATCCGAGTTTGTCGAAAATAGACCAACTCTGGAAATTCTCAAAAATTTCGGCAGTCTCCTTTGTATTTACTGACCCGGAAATTAATCCGATACAAGTAAACACAAACAATATACGGGCACGCCGACCCCTTCGGTGGAGCAACCCTCAACACCGGCAACACGCAAATATAAACGGGTACGCCGACCCCTTCGGTGGAGCAACTCTCAACACCGGAAAACACACATTCATTTATATTATATAATTTAAATAAACTTTCTTACCAATTGTAGGCAAACTAACAAGCAAACAAGCAATTTTATTTGATTATGGCAATGTGCATTACCTAAAATGCAATCAAATCTGAAGAAATACACTTGTTAGTAATACCAAGATACCAAGATGTAAATTTCTCCTTGATGACATAAACTAAGTAATTTGTTTACTTGTGATAATGGCTAAATTAATCTAAGAGTTCAATTTTGATTTTACATTTACTACAATCCACATTTTTGCCTCCTAGAGGTTCTAGAGGAGTTTTAAAAATTGAAATTAAATAGGTGTAGGGTTACCTTGATATATAGGAACATATAGTACTTAATTTAACAAATTAATCATGCCAAAACATGTCAATTTGGTATATTTTAAAAAGTGGACAGAATTGATATAATGCGTTAAAATCGAAAACTAACTCATATATACATATTCAAGCAAAGAAATATATAATTATATATATTTCGTTTAAGTGTATAGGTTAAGTCTCTATTTTATGCTAAGGCTTACAATTGTCCATGAAACATATACACAAAATTTTATATCTACATATTGTGTCAAAGTGTGTGTATATATATCTACACATATATATCACAATAAAAATTCAGATTTGGAGTGTCTATTCATATTGTGTCCTACTGTGTCAAGACGTTTGAGTATATATGTTTGCATACATAGATATGTCGAAGATGTGTTATAAAATGTATATTTATACAAAACTTAGATATTTGTGTTTATATTTTACATGCATATACATTTACATAGATGGTTGTCATATTGTGTCAAGATGTACATATGTGTATATATACTTATTGTCGAGATGTATATGTGAATACATATATATAAATAAATATATATACATATATATAAGTCTCATGCATATATAATTCTCCCAAGGATTATCCACACATTCTTCTTTATAAATATATATATCTCTACATAATCACAACACAAATTTAGATGCAAAGTGTCCAAAATGGATTACTACCAAATTTTAGGCTCATAGATGCACATTACAATTCTATAAGAGAGGATTTATCAATAAATCCATAAATTTCAGAATTAAAATTTAAACTAATTAATTCATGTAAATTAAGAGAACCATATTAAAATAATTACGAAGAGGAAAGAGGGAAGAGGGCTTGCCTTGGTCCTTAGAGTGCTAGAAAATCCTTCAAACCCAAAAATCAGAATCCCAGGGCACAAGAAGAGAAAATTGGGTTAAATTTCTAGAACCCTAGAAATAAAGAAAAAGGGAAAGGAATTGGAAGAAGGAAGAGAAAGAAGAATGAGGAGATGAAGAAGGGGGGAGGTTGGTGGCCGACCGGCCGGGGCGGGCGGCGGCGCAGCCGTGCGGCAGCAGCAGCAGCAATAAGCCGCAGTAGCAGTAGCAGCAGCAATAAGCTGCAGTAGCAGCAGCAATAAGCTGCAAGAGCAGCAAAAGAGAGAAAAAAAAAAGAAAAAGAAAAG
The DNA here is from genome assembly GCA_029216955.1 of Iris pallida. Taxonomy (NCBI): domain Eukaryota; kingdom Viridiplantae; phylum Streptophyta; class Magnoliopsida; order Asparagales; family Iridaceae; genus Iris; species Iris pallida. Next base: position 4,191 of record JANAVB010009492.1, read on the forward strand.
AAATAAGAATGGAAGAAGAAGAAGAAGAAGGAGAAGATGAGTAGTACCTGGAGAAAATTTGGGAAGAGAATGAACTCTCATTCTCCATTCTCCTTCATTAAAAGGAAGAAATAATTTTGGAAAGGACAAAAATGCCCATGAGTCATTGTCATGAGAATATAGTGACACTTGGCACTTGCCATGGCATGCATTGCCACATACCCCTTTATGCAAGAATGCAAAAGTAAAATTTGCATAAGGAATTTTTTGAAAAAGTTCAGATTTATTTATTTACACATATATGTAATTATATAATTTATTTATTTACCCCTTTTTTTTGAGAAATGATTATATAAAAAAAATAGTGATTATTGAATGGTTGAAAAATAATAATTAAAATAATATGAAAATTAATGTTATGACAGAACCAAAAATACCGAAAGGTCCGTATCGAATTTGTGGACGTACGAGAATTGACAGGATTCAAATTGGTTGCGTGTGCGCAACGAAATTGGTCCGTATCCGTCGATTTTTTTGCGTATCGGGCTTTTCGGATTTTCCCAATTATTTTGTGCACACTCATCAAATCGCGACGAAACTTGCGCCATTGGACTCGAAATATTTTTCTGGTTCTGTGAGCCAAGTTTGGTCCGATTCTGAGACCGTTGATCGGGACGCTATTTTGGCGGGCCCATAATCTCACTCAACGGGCAATTTTGTGCACAGTCCACCGAAATCCAAAATTGGACATACCGTTGGGTTCGTCTCATCAAAACAAATCTGTAGACATGTAGTTTGACAAATTTAGAGACCGTAGGTTCTGACGCGCATTTCGGTGCAAAGCGGGTCCAACGGCGGACATCGTTTGACCCAAAATTACGATTTTGCCCCTGTTCCAGAATTTGACTTTTGGACAGGCGTTTCCTAGGCATATCTTTTATTCCAAACTCGTTCGTGATGTTTGTTTCAGCATCCGGAGCTTCTTGTGGATTTTGACTTTCGTGTTGACGATTCTGATTGTTGGATTTTGTTGTTTCTCGCACCACCCACAGGCAAGATACCTTGCCTTATTTACTGTTTATAATTAGATGCATCTTTATTTAATTATTTACTACATATTTATTATCTATTTTTAGTTGGATCCATTACTTGCTATTTTTAGTTCACTTTATTTGCTTCAGTTATTTTTCCTTCTTGTCTTTTTGTATGCATATGGACCTAGTCTTAGTGAACTACCTTTTGTTAGTGTCCTTGGGAGGGAGAAGACAGTAAAATGTATGGGCTACCCCAAATCCAAAAGCTGTAGTAACTGCGTACTACGGTAGTCGAGTCGCGAGGGTCACTAGCCTCGAGCTATATGGACTGATGGGTCACGTGGGCCGCTAGCCTCGAGTTATGCCGGCTGATAGTATTGGTACTGACGTGTGCGTGTTGTGAGTTGTTACCTTATCCTGGGGGAGTCAGTCTTCACCTGCCCATACATTGATATGTCTTCTAAATTGCCTACTAGAAAGGTTAGGAGACCTTAGCAAATTTATGTTCCAATCATGGCATGGAAAAATATCACATCGCGGAAGAGTAAGTTATCCCTTGTCCTTTTTTGGTTGTAGGGGTAGCCTACTGTTTCGATGATGGGATATTGAGCCGTGTTATGGTTTGGACACTTTTACTTTATCTTTATTTTATGGTACATTTATATTCAGTTCATATGGCATGTTCTTCCTGTATCTTGTTACGTCCCTCTGAGGACCTGGTTATCTCTTCAGGTGTGTGTGCTTCTGTGATATTGACAGGTGTTCTAGTCGAGGCCGTGATCTTCTCCATCCTTTCGAAGATGATTGCACTTGGCTAGTCTTGTTATTTCATCTAATCCTTCTTGTACCTTTTATTTGAGATAGTTGGTAGTGGACTTTGTCTCCGCCCAACGTATTGTTCAAAGACTTATTACAGATGATTATATGATATCGTTTATTCTTCATTTTTGGATGAGATTAGATTACTCTTGGTTTACTGCATTTTACAGCTTATGTATTCATACGAGATTTTCATATATTGGAGTATACTTCGTATGTATACAGCTGGCATGTCGATATACCTAGTCCTACGTATTTTGGGACTGGGGCGTTACAGGCAGTATCTGAGATATCAGCACCAGTTCGACATCAGCAGCCGAGGAACCAGCACACAGGCCAGGGGGTGCCTATTGGTTGTACTTACTATGGTAAGGGAGGCGCACACTAGGGATGTGTGTCGTTCAGCTAATGGGTTATGTATGAGGTGTGGCAGTCCAGACCACCGGATTGCCAATTGTCCTATGATGCAGAGGCCAGGAGGGCCAGTTCAGCAGTTTCCGACATTGCCAGCTCCAGGGGCAGCACCGAGCAGAGGGCCAGCATTGGCCGTAAGGCCGCTAGCCCAGCGTCTACCTACGCAGGCTCAGATGTACCGCCAGGCACAGAACCAGGAAGGCCGCAGAGCCGCAGAGGCCGCAGCGACAGCATGGTCGAGGAAGGCAGCAGGAGGGAGCTCAGCAAGGCCAGGGCCAGGCCTTACCTTATCGCTGGAGGATGCGCTAGCTTCAGGCGACGTGGTTGCAGGTAATATTTCTGTTACCTTTTCCTGCAGTAGCATTGTTTGATTCGGGGGCTACCCACTCTTTGTATCTGCACGATTTGCGACACGTATTGGATTGGAATTCGAGGCATTGCCAGAGAGGATGAATATCCTCACTGGTAATGGGCTCGTAGGAGTTAGCAGAGTATGCTTAGCGTGTCAGTAATAGTGAGCGGGCGATTATTGCCCGCATCTTTGATTGAGTTCCCTATGGCAACTTTGACGTTGTCCTAGGCATGGACTGGTTGAGAGACAGTCATGCGACGATAGATTGTCGGGGAGGTAGGTAGTATTTAATGTACCTGGCGTAGAGGAGTTTGTCTTTGTTCGATCATTGGAGGATCGACCCAAGGGCATCGTTGCAGAAGCATTGTCAGAGCAGGAGCAGATTCCCAGAGTAGTCAGAGAGTTTGCCGATGTATTTCCAGATGAGCTTAGGTTTGCCACCAGTCAGAGATGTGGAGTTTTGCATTGAGCTGAATCCTGGGACAGAGCCTAAGGTCGGTAGAGTTTACAGGATGTCGCAGTCAGAGTTGGACAAGTTGTACCAGCATGAAGAAGAATTGAAGGCGAAGCAGTTTATCAGAGACAGTAATTCGCCCTGGGCAGCACCGGTGATTTTAGTGCCTAAGAAGGATGGATCGACGCGGATGTGCATTGATTACCGGCAGTTGAATGCAGTGACAGTGAAGAACAAGTATCCGCTACCACGGATTGATGATTTGTTTGATCAATTGAGTAAGGCTTGCATCTTCTCTAAGATTGATCTTCGATCTGGATATTATCAAGTGAGGGTCCGGGAGCAGGACATACCCAAGACAGCCTTTAGATCATGATATGGACATTACGAGTTTCTGGTGATGCCATTTGGACTGACTAATGCCCCAGCAGTATTCATGGATTTGATGAACCGCATCTTTCTGCCCTATTTGGATAAGTTTGTAGTAGTGTTTATAGATGATATCCTCGTCTATTCCAGTAGTGAGGAGGAACATGAGAAGCACCTTCGGACAGTTTTGCAGACCTTGAGGGAGCATCAACTTTATGCGAAACTTAACAAATGTGAGTTCTGGTTGGATCATATTCGTTCCTGGGACACATTATTTCTGGAGCAGGAGTGTCAGTAGACCCGAAGAAGGTTGAGGCAGTGGAGAATTGGCCAGTTCCGAAGACGGTAGCAGAAGTGCGTAGTTTCTTGGGATTGGCAGGTTACTACCGGAGGTTCGTGGCAGACTTCGCCAGGATTTCGGCACCCTTGACGCGTTTGACGCGTAAGGACGTAGAGTTTGTTTGGTCGGCAGAGTGTCAGGCATCATTTGAAGAGTTGAAGAAGAGATTAATCTCAGCCCGATCTTGACACTAGTAGGATCGGGAGGGTTTACAGTATATGTGACGCATCCGGAAGGGGCTTGGATGTGTATTGATGCAGCATGGTAAGGTGATAGCATATGCATCTCGACAGCTTCGAGATCATGAGAAGAACTATCCAACTCACGACCTGGAATTAGCAGCAGTAGTATTTTCGCTTAAGTTATGGAGGCACTACTTATATGGGGATCGAGTGGAGATTTACACTGATCATAAGAGCTTAAAGTATGTGTTTACCCAGAGGGACCTGAACATGAGACAGAGGAGGTGGTTGGAATTGTTGAAAGACTTTGATGTAAATCTTCAGTATCATCCAGGCAAGGCGAATGTGGTGCAGATGCCTTGAGCAGGAGAGGTGGTGCTTCATTCTAACCAGCAGAGGCATATTTTAGAAGATCTTCAGGAAATGGGAATTGAAGTGATCTTGCCGCAAGATACAGGAGTTATGGCCAGTTTGCAGATTCAGTCCACTTTAGTAGAGAGGATCAGAGCAGCTCAGGCAGAGGATCCGCGAATCCAGAAGCTTCGATCGGAGTGTGAATCAGGTCTCAGAAAGGAGTTAGTAATCCATGAGGATGGTACACTCAGGTTCGGAAATCGTCTTTGTATACCAGGTGGAGACCTACGACATGAAGTTATGACAGAAGCTCATAGTTCCCCTTATTCTATTCATCCCGGAGGCACAAAGATGTACCAGGATATAAAAGCACTTTTGGTGGAATGGCATGAAGAGGGAGATAGCGAGATTCGTATCCCGATGTCTAGTGTGTCAGCAAGTAAAGGCAGAGCAGCAGAGGCCAGCAGGATTGTTACAGCCGCTTCCCATTCCGGAGTGGAAGGGAGACATCACGATGGACTTTGTGACAGGTTTACCTAGATCTCCGACGGCCGAAATGCAGTTTGGGTAATCGTGGATCGGCTCACGAAGGTTGCACATTTCCTTCCTTTCAGAGTAGGGCAGTCTACTGAGCAGCTGGCAAAATGTATATGAAGCAGATTGTGAGGCAGCATGGTATTCCAGTCAGCATAGTATCAGATCGAGACACACGGTTCACCTCTCACTTTTGGCGAAGTTTGCACCAAAGCCTGGGCACCAAGTTAAGGTTCAGCACAGCTTATCATCCGCAGACGGACGGCAATCGGAGAGAACCATTCAGACCTTGGAAGATATGCTACGGGCTTGTACCTTAGACTTTGGCGGAACTTGGGAAGATCATCTTCATTTAGTAGAGTTCTCTTACAATAATAGTTATCAGGCAAGTATACAGATGGCGCCGTTTGAAGCATTATATGGAAGGAAGTGCAGGTCCCCTTTGGCATGGGACGATGTGGGCGAACAAAATTGTTGGGACCAGAGATGATCAGCAGACCGTAGAAACAGTCAAGTTGATCAGAGAGCGGCTTCGAGTCGCGCAAGACAGACACCGCCACTGGGCAGATCAGCATCGAAGACCTCTAGAGTTTGGTGTCGGTGACCAAGTGTTTCTGCGGATTTTGCCGACTCGGGGTGTCATTAGATTTGGAACTCGAGGAAAGCTTAGTCCGAGATTCGTTGGTCCTTTTGAGATTCTCGCTCGGGTAGGCGATGTTGCTTATCGGCTTGCCCTTCCTCCCTCGCTATCTGGCGTACATGATGTGTTCATGTATCTCAGTTACGTGGGTACGTCCCGGATCCGAGTCATGTCCTCGACCATTCGGAGTTAGTCGTTGGTGCCGACCTAACTTACGAGGAACAACCCGTGTCTATTTTGGACCGGCGAGAGAAGGTGCTCAAGAACCGGACTATTAGCCTTGTCCGTGTCGCTTGGGGCCATCACTCTCCGGGAGAGTCGACCTGGGAGCGCGAGGACGAGATTAAATCTCGGTATCCGCACTTGTTCGACTCGGAAGGTATGTTTCTCCTCATGCCTTGGTAGATTTTGAAATATATGATCAATGATTGCTAATGATAGGTTGTTAGCGTAGATTGTAATTGCACCTTGCTTGCCGGATACCTCTATCTTTATCTTGACTGAAATTCGAGGACAAATTTTTCTAAGGAGGATAGAGATGTCACTCCCGATCCCGATATACGTATTTTTCATGGATTCCGTATACGGTATCCGAATTTAGCATGTGTATTTTCTGTATGTTATTTATTAAAGGTTGCATGTAGCTCTTAGGCTTGTCATTAGTGGAATGGATAGAGATTAGAGATTAGGGATTTGGGTTTCCATTAACCAACCCTATTTATAATCTCTTCCTCATTCTCTCTCCTCATTCACTCCTCCATTTATTTCCCTCAACCACCACTCCATAGGCAAGTACACCTTGCTCAGAAGTGGAGATTAGCAAATTTTCCATTCTTGATTTTTCTTGTTATTATTTATCTATAATGTTCTTCTCTTCATTCTCTACAAGTTTAGTTCTTGAAGTCTTTGATTTTAATGGCTAGATTTGTGTAGATCTAAGTTCCTAAAATCTAGGGTTTTATGGGTTTTCATGGTTTTGATCTATCAAACTTGGCTATTTTCGAAACCAATGGTCCTACGTTGTAGGAATTTTGATTCTACACAGTTTTAACCTTTGTCAAGTTAGATTTCGACCTGTTTGGAGGAAGTTATGGCCGAAGCAATATTTGGGTTCTCCGTGGTTCGCCTATGCAGGCTCTGGCAGGGAAGATGAGCAGTTCCCAGTCGCATGAGCAAAGCAGCCGCATGAGCAAAGCAGCCGCATGAGCATTGCAGCCGCATGTGCAATTCTCCGACGCATGAGCGTCTGAGCCGCATAAAGCCGCATAGCGTTGGGCAGTTTCGGCCGCATGGCATTTGCAGTCGCATAAGAAAGGTAGCCGCATAAGTATTTGAGCCGCAAGAAGTCTACTTTAGAAACGCTGCCGCATGGATTTCGTTTCCTGGCCGCATGGACTTTGTTCTTCTCCAGCCGCATGAGATCTCACCCTCCATCCGCATGCGCCTTGACCATTTTTTCAGCCGCATGGCGCTGGCAGTTCCAGCCGCATAGGCCCAGCGACTCTCTAGCCGCATGGGACAGTAGCTCCCTGAGCCGCATGCGCCCCTTTCTTTCGGGCCACATATGCATGACTCTTTTCCAGCCGCATGTTCCTGTATTTTCCACCGTATGAGTCATGGCCGCATGTTCCCTTGTGTATTAGTCTTCATTTCTAGTCTGACTACCTATGTGAAGGCTGGATGATCCTATGTGTGTACAACAGTACAACCTATGTGAGCACCGAGGTGCTATCCTACGCGCTAAGTGTTCCTTCGTGATACCTGTCAGTACTCCCAAGAGTCCAGCATTTACATAGTAATGGTCAGTTGGCAATGACGTGGTATGTGTTGTGTGTTGCATTACACCAAGAAGAGAAAATATACGTATGAATCCTTGATCCAGTACGGATCCCTTCTTGGAGTACTCGTACGATGTACGACATCTAAGGGAGTGAACATGTGACCACGACATGTGAACTCTGAGGATAACCTAGGGATTAACTAGGCAACTAACTTAGTAGATGCATTGGGTGGGAAGAATATCGAGATCGTGCCATACTAGCCACCCCAGGTCCCGTCCTGACGTGCGGGTTGGCCGCCATGGATATGGTTTCATTCGCCTATAGCGAATAGCTATATCCGACTCCTACGAGCTATGTGTTAAATGTTTTAGCGCGGTAGCCCTTCGGGGGACTGGTGCATAATCAAAGTGTTATAAGTCTTATGGTTTGGCTAGCCCTGCTGGGTTGACACGATCTGAGGATTCCTTTTAATCAGTATAACGGGGATAACTCCGCCAAATATAGAAAGCCGCAGGAATGAATGGCCGCTTGAAAAACGACTTGACTGTGCTTGGGCCTTCCGCTAGTAGCCGAAGGACACGGACTGTCATGGTGCGTGGTCCAACCCATGTCCTTGTTTGGTTGTTGGGATTGGTCCATCGTGCTAGGACAGGCTGTGGGCCGAGGTTACGACCGGAAGCTTACTATTATTATTATTTTATGACTGGGTTTTATCTCACTCTTTTGTGCTCCCTTGTGGTACTTGTTATTTCGGGGCTGACCCGGCTGGTTTTGTTTGGCCAGATCGCGTAGGCAGAGCCTGAGGATCCGACTTTCTTTCCCTGACGTCAATGGTGCATACTAGGAGCATGACTGGTCGGGGGACTCGAGTGGGTTTCTTCTCCACCACTCTTGTATCTTATTTATGTCCTGGCGTTTAGCCACCGGCACCTGTTTAGCCGGCTAATCTAGACATTTTGTCTTTTGTACAATTGTAATTAAATCAGACTGCAGCTGAATGCAATTATGTAACTTTGACTCTCTCTGGGCTAGCTACCTTATAAAGCTAGAACCCCGTGACCATTTTGATGAAGCGTCAGGGACGCCTTACTGCTTTATCTTATATGTTCATTAATTGATATTTCTTGCTTGAATGATTGAGACGTAGATGTTCTGTGTGACCATAGGTGACTTGAATGTAGCATACACCCCCTTGTCTCTTGACAGCCACGATCGCCGTATGACGTTGATTACCTCATATGGAGTAGTGGCCTAGTCCGTCTCCGTATTTTGGTACTGGGACGTGACAAACAATTGTACCTCTACGACAGCAACATCGATTTGGTGATTTTCTGGGTTCAAGAGAGACTCAGTACATTTAAGCCCAAGAGAGGTAGGGCCGGATTCTAAGCACCGTGCCACCAAGTCTGTCACCGTCGCTGGAGAATCGCTCGGTAAGACCCACTCCCAACCCTCTCCCTGCTCCTTCTCTCTCTCTCACTTCTTCTTATTTCTTTTTTTAGGGGAACAGCAGTAAGTGAGCTAGGTAAGCGGTTATTATTATTATTATTATTATTATTATTATTATTATTATATATTATTATTATCATTATTATATTATTATTATTATTATTATATATATATTACCATTATTAGTATTAAGTTTCATTATTATATTTACCATTATTATTATTAAGATTATTATTAATATTATTATTATTACTTAGAAATGGTTGTATAAGGTTATTATTATATTATTAAGTTTTATTATTATTGTTATTATTAAATCATTGGTATTATTTTAAATACTTTTGTTTATGATTTTATTATTATAATTATTAGTGAATTATTCTAAATTAATATTTTCCAACATTATTTTGACAACACTCAATAGCCTAAAATTATTTTTCCTATATTTTATTTTGACTAACAAAAAGTTACTTTTCTACAAGGTATTATTATATTATTTTAAAGGTGAGTTTAGCCTAAAAACAAATTTTGATTTTCAAGTATTCATCTAAACGTATTATTGGCTAATAAAAAATGTGGTTTCCTAAACTTGTGAGGTATATAGATTATTTTCAAATAGATATTTAAAATTATTTTGGCTAATAAAAAGATATTTTTCAAATTGTATAATAAAATATTTTCAAGAATTTATGTGAAAGTATTATAAAAATATTTTCTAAAATTAGTATATGTATCTATCTCCACAGATTCTCCTCAAATATCCCTTCGATCACAACTAATCGTGTATTTCTTTTTTTCGTGAATTTCGGACACTTACCCATCGACCCTGGCTATTGGACAAAACAGAACTTGTCGGATCATCGCACCACACCAGGCGACACACCAGGCAAGACACCTTGCCACTACTGTTTAAATTTTCTGCTCAATAACATGCATGTTGTGTTTATTTTCAAGTTGTTTTCTTTTTAAATTATATGTAGATACAAATTACTATATTTGTGCAATTGACTTAGAGTTAAGGGACCACCGTATGTTTAAGTGCATCTCATAAACTGTCACGTTGTGCCACGGATTGTGTGTGAGCTGCGAGTCGCATATAGCTTCAGACTTGCGTATCGACCGTACATCGGTGCGTAAAGGCCGTACGTTAGGATGTAACTGCTAATAGATTTTTGTAGAAGACTTGGCAGTTATTAAGGATTAAACAGTGTCTTGGAGGCGACGCATGTGTAGTATCATGGGGAGGGAGGAAGACAGTTATTAGCGTAGGGGCTACATGTTCAGTACACACATAGATTTGGGCCGATAGTGTCTCGGATGAGCGCTACTTACTGCCCCGGGGCCGATAGTTCTCGTATGAGAGCTACTTTCTGCCCATAGTCGATAGTGCCTCTTATGAGTGCTACTACTACTACTCTCTTCCATCTATGCTGAACACCTAAGCTCCTGCGTAGAACGTTGTCTTCTCAAAGTATATATCACATAGAATGGTTAGGACCCTTTACTCATACATACTTTTCTGTTGAGCTTTATTTATTCAGTTTATGGCATGATATTATGTGTCTTGTTACGTCCCTCTGAGGACCTGGTTTTTTCCCCAGGTGTGTGTTTTCGTGATTTCTTGCAGGTGCTCTAGCTGAGGCCATGTCTTGCGCTCTATCATTCGTGATGATTGCTTTTGGACTCGTCATTTGCTTCGCTCGACCAATCACTTTCTTTGTATATTCTTCTCTTTTTAATTTAGTTGGTAGTGGACTTTGTCTCCGCCCGACTATTGTGTATATGACAAACTCAAAGTTGCTTTTTATTATTATTTATCTTTGTGGATGAGATTTAGTGTCTTGGCTTTCTACATTTACAGCTTATGTATATATACGAGTCGTATATTTACTCGTATGTATACATCTGGCATGATACGTATCTAGTCTCAAGTATTTGGGACTGGGGCGTTACATCATAACCTAATCCCAGGTATACGGAATTGTTGTCGGAAAAGCTGATTAGGAGAGTATTCAGAAGGGTTGTTCTCAAAATTGCATTTCATTTAGAATGTACGTTATTGTATGCATATTTAGTGTTTATGCAATAAATAAGAGTAATTAATATTGAGATATTCAATTTACTTTCATAAAAGTAAAACAATTTCCTAAATTTCAAGATATATTATATATATCATTCACTTCCAGTCATTATTTTATTATTTATTTACCGTTCTTGACGAGGACTTGCTTGTCGTTTCTAAACGACATAGTATTTGTTCACTAGGTGAGGATGACGTTCCAGCAGAACCATTACCCCTGGATAATGAAGAATAGACGATCTGAGAGAATCTCAGGGGTGGCAACCAATATTTTGTAGTTAGTCATATGTATAACATTTTGTTGTAACTGACTTAAGTTAATGTACCTTTAGAAATACTCTTGATGTAAATATAATAAAGTTGTAATTATGAATGTGATTGTCCTTGTATTTCCATTCTGCTGATTTACGGGCGATAATCGCGAATTTGGCGTGTAGCCTGGGGATGTGTTCTATGACGTCACCGTTGTATTTGGGATACGGGACGTGACATTCAAGGTCTACAAGTCTGAAGCTGAGAACCTGTTAGATAGAAAGATTAAGATTCTTAGATCAGATCGTGGTGGAAAATACTTCAAATGAAATGTCTAATTACTGTGAAGAACATGGAATTATACATGAGGTAACTGCTCCTTATTCACCACAGTTCAACGGAGTTGCTGAAAGGAAGAATCGAACTCTATTAGACATGGTAAATGCAATGCTTCTCAGCTCAGGTGCTCCTGATAATCTGTGGGGAGAGGCCTTATTGTCAGCATGTTATATCCTTAATAGGATACCCAGTAAGTCTAATGATAAGATATCATATGAGTTATGGAAAGGCCGAACTCCTAGGATTAGTTACCTTAAAGTTTGGGGATGTCTAGCTAAGGTAGGAATTCCTGAACCCAAAAAGAGGAAGATTGGACCAAAGACTGTAGATGCTGTGTTCATAGGATATGTCCTAGACAGCAATGCCAATAGATTTCTTGTAACTCATTCTGAAATAAATAAAATCTCTAACAACACCATTATAGAAGCTAGAGATGCAGTTTACTTTGAAAATATATTTCTTTTAAGAATAGAATTTCTTCCACTCCCACTAGCTCTTTTCTTACCCCTTCTACTAGTTCTCATATTCATCCATCAAGTTCACAAGATGAACAAGATATAGAACCTAGAAGAAGTAAAAGAGGCAGGATTGAAAGGAATTTAGGGGAAGGTTTCTTCACTTATTTGATAGAGGGTGATCCCTTAACTTATGAAGAAACAATATCTTCTCCTGATGCTCCTTTCTGGGAAGAAGCTATTAACAATAAGAATAACTCCATTATGGAGAATAATACCAGGTTTTTAGCAGACCTACCTTTAGGTAGTAAATCCATAGGTTGTAAGTGGATTTTTAAAAAGAAACTTAGAGCCGATGGTACTATAGAGAAATACAAAGCTAGATTAGTAGCAAAGGGTTTCACCCAGAAAAAGGGATTAGACTATTTTGATACCTACTCTGTAGCTAGAATCACTTCTATTAGAACCCTTCTAGCCTTAGCTTCCATTCATGATATGCTGATCCATCAAATGAATGTAAAGACACATTTCTAAATGGAGATTTAGAAGAAAAATATATATATGGAACAACCTGAAGGTTTTATTGCTAAAGGTCAAGAAAAAAGGTTTGTAGATTAGTAAATCTCTTTATGGCCTTAAACAAGCTCCCAAGCAATGGCACAACAAATTTGACAAAGTTATTTTAGAATTTGGTTTGGTGCCAAACGAATATGACAAATGTTTGTATCCTAAAAATACAAATGAAAGTTGTGTTTCTTATGCTTGTATGTTGATGATATCCTTATTCTAGGATCTTCACTGGAACTGATAAATAACACTAAAATTATTTATCTAACCAGTTTGATATGAAAGACCTAGGCGAAGCCAACTTGATCCTAGAAATGCAAGTGTCCAAATGCAAAGAGGGCTATACTCTATCCTTAGCACACTCAATTGAGAAAATGCTAAGAAAGTTTGAGTATTTTGACAAAAAACATGTCCTTACACCTTATGACAGTAGTGTTGGTCTCAAGAAGAATGAAGGATCACCTATAGAACAACATAGATATTCACAGATGATAGGGTCCCTTATGTACATAACAAATAGTACCAGACCCAATATTGCATTTTTATTGGGAGACTAAGTAGATATACTAGTAACCCAAACCAGTCACATTGGACTGCATTGGATAGAGTTTTTATATAGATATCCTAGGGGTACTCTAGATTATAAACTTCATTATACTAGACACCCCGATGTCATAGAAGGTTATTCAGATGCAAACTGGGTAACTGATTCACATGATGTGAAATTCACTACTGGATATATTTTTACTCTAGGAGCTGCAATTTCGGGATCATGTAAACAAACTATCATTGCTAGGAGTACAATAGACTTTGAAATGATAGCTTTGGACACTACTTGTACAGAAGCTGAATGGCTTAGAAATCTGATTATGCATATACTTGTTTCTCATATTCTTGTTCCTGTAATTTCTATCAATTGTGATAATAAATCTGTTATTGAACTACTAAAACATGATTCTGTGAATGCTAAGATGAACAGGCACCTGCAGCTGCGCTTCAAGTCAATAAAGAGCCTATTAAGCAAATATGTGGTTCTTGACTATATAAAGTCAGAAAAGAACCTTGCAGACCACTTGACGAAGGGTCTGTCTAGGACATTGATCCTAGAATCATCGAGGGGGATGGAGTTAAGCCTATAAGTTAGTCACCAACAGTGGCAACCAAACCGAGTCTGATTGGAGATCCCAAGAAGCCGGTTCAATGGGTAGAAACAAGTTGGACTAGGTGACTATTATGGAACACTGACCCTGAGATAAAATTCTCTTAAAATAAATGCCCAAGAGGCTGTACATGCGTACATGGATATCCCATCCCTATGGTGACAGTGTTCCGATGTGATATGGTTAGGGTGAGTTTAAACTCTTAATAAGTCCAAGGCCAACCAAACGCGCCACCCGATAGACCCAAGAACCTCTAACGTACTATATGCTATTTTCTGAATCTGGTATAAGAAGTCTGATTCAAGGCATAGTCCATCAAGCACTTCTTCAGACAAATACAATAGTCACTAAGCGAGATTCAAGGTGGTAGTCCATCTCATCTATGTATAGTATATCTTGTCCAGAAATTTTCTATCTATTCTTATTCCTTTGTCATCTCTATGTTTTTCGAACTTGACTTTGGGGGGGGGGGGGGGGGGGGGGGATTGTTGCATGTTACGTACATACAAAAGTCAAGTCCTCTAAACAAAAACCAAGTCCTTCTTACATATTCTTTTGGCTTTTTAATGGTCGAGAATGGTTCTCTCCATGAGATTCTCTTGGCTTGTATGTTGGAGCCTATTATTAGCATTTAGAAATGCTATATAAAGACCTAACTTCTATTGAAAAGTGACAACTCCACTCTCTCTCTCTCTCTCTCTCTCCTTTTAATTCAAAAGCAATCGATCTCCTTAAGTTTCTTGTTGTTTTCTGGGCAACGCTAAGTTCGGGTCACTTTTCCAAGTTGTGTGCGACAGGAGATACCGATAGAGCGGAGTTTCACCACTAGGAGCATTCGGAACAAGTCTGCACATAGACCGAATCAACTCTTAGGGCAGTGCTACGTGCGCGACTTCCCCGGAGGCCGGTAACATTTATTTTATTTTATTTTATTTTGTTTGCAGATTTTTAAAGAAAGAAAAGGAAATAATTTCAACAAATCCTACCATTGTTGCCATCATCATCTTTTATGTTCTTAATTTTAGGTTCTTATATACATATATTTTCACTATAAATATAATTTAACAGCAATTTTGGTCGATGATGATAATTGAAATAAAAATAAAAAATAATTTAACTGCAATTTGCTTCTATTGATTTGTTCTTCATCAGAGCTATTACAATATGTATGGAGGGGCAGCTAGCCAATATCCAAGTGTTCCAGTACTCCTCTGTCACCTCATCTGCTGCGGCTCTGACCGGGTTCACGCCCCAGTTCAACGGACCGTATCCTTCGCGCCAAATCCCATGCACAAGCAGGTTTGCTCGCAAACATTGTACTGCTAGAGATTTTCTTATAATTCCCTCAAACCCTACCATGGATATGTTAAATAATCTCCTAAACCATTCATTTATTTTTTTTTACAAATGTTTAAATCTTGGAGTTGTTAATTAGTGCTCATGTGAGCTTAGTCTATGTTGTAATTTCAGGAGAGAAAAAAGAGAGTTCATGCATCATTAGGTATCGTAGATATTAACCTAGTTTATCAGTTTAGATGATCAAAATGCTCTACTTCTATTAACCTAGTTTATTCTGATCGACTCACTTGATAAGTGTTGAATGTGCTGCAAGGATACGACAGAACACGACAATGCCTGATTTTGGCACGTAATAGTATATTTTGGAGTGTCTATTGTGCGATATATGTTTCCAACACGACACATCCTTCTTCTTTTTTGAAGCGTGCGTGTGCTTTCTATATATAGTGTCGACCTTCAACCTCTCACATAATCATCCTTGATTTAAAAAGCTAATAACAATTAAACTAACCTCAGAATCAGGAACTATATAACGCTATATAACCCTTATTAATACCTTGTGTTCTATGTTGTCAATTAATCACTCCAACTATTCAGTTGTCAGTTATCTTCTGTTAGCAATCGTCTATTTATTGACATCTTGTTCCTTTCTGCTTATCTACTAAATCATGATATATGACTAAAATTGCAGTGATCTTAAGATTCTGCCGAACAATAAGTTACATTCCAATAACTCTATGCATATATTTTTCATGCTAGGCCTCGTTTGGTTCGCAGAAGGGAAAGGAAAGTAAATCAATTCCTTGTTCTTTCCTTTCCTTTGAAAAATTGTAATTCCCATTAATTTTTTTTCCCGTGTTTGAAAAAAACCAAGGAAATTGAAAGGAAACTTGAATCCTTAGTGGGAAAGTGAATCCTTGGGTGGATGGGGGAACCATTCCCTCCCATATTTTCTCTCCTTGGGAATCATTTCCCCTTCCTCCTCCTTTCGATTGTCATCCAAACACAGGAAATGAATGACTTTCATTTCCCAATGTCATGATTCCGCGAACCAAACGAGGCCTAAATGTAATTCCATTTCTGCATATCTACAACCTGCTGTATTAGAGAAAAAAAAAGATGAGTGGGAAAGTTATTACATTTCTTCTCTGTTTTTTTGTATTATGTCTTCCAATTTGTGGTACTAATATCTTTAACAGTGTGTTTTTGCAATAAAACAGGCATGACCCTGTGGCTCACTCTCATCCACATTGCAGAAGCAGCACCATTACATTACAGATCTCTCCTTCCTACCCAGTTTCTCTCCATCGGCGACGGCGCATGAGCAACCCTGAGCTTAGCCATGGTTCTTTTTTCCCCATTTTCCTTCTCCCTCTCTCACCAAACACTGTCCATCTTTCTGTCTTCTCTTGCATGCATGTTTAGTCCCACATCATATGGGGGCTGAAAGGATGCTTTAGCCCTAGGATTAGGATGGGCTTCAAAGCAACCATATCCCATGCATATTCCCCCCAAGGTGGAGGGAATTCTCTCTTTCATGTGGCAACTGCAAGCAAACTCCCCTATAGCCTATGGAGGCTTGGGGAACTTGAAAACATTCAAGAATGGCCTCTGGTTTGGCTTCAAGAACCACTCACTAACACTTGGCTAGTTGTCTCTCCTTGATCCATGGAAACATCATGGAGAGCAACTCTAGTTCATTTTGGATGGGTTAAACTTATTTGTCAAACCCCAACCAACAAACCAACCAACCTAACAATGATGCAACAAGAGAGAGTTTGTACTATATAACCAACAACTCACTCTACTTGCCTAAGGAAAGGTAAGCTTGCATACTTAGTTCCAACTACTAACCAACCCTTTGTGTACATTTTATGTTTGGGGCTAAGTTCTTGAGGACTTGAGTTTAGCCCCCTCCCATAGGTAGTCTAGATTTGGGCTATGATGTGTATTTTTGACGTTGTAGCCCTACCCTCCGTCTGTTTATCGTCTGTGACGCGAGACAGACAAAATAGGTGCATCTGAACCCTACGGTCTCGTCCTGCATCAGTCCGTCGTCCGTCGCTAACATCCTTGGATTAAGTACTCTTAGATGGCATTGGAGTAGTAAACATCACATATTAACATGAGTCTCTTTGGTTTCACCTCCTTTCTTCTCCTTTTTTGCGTTCCTCGACTCATCCCCGGCCACCATGGCTTGGCTCAAGGCTCTCTCTCTCTCTCTCTCTCTCTCTCTCTCTCTTTAAGAAGTGGATTGTAATAACTAGCTAAGCACTTTCTCTATTGTAGGAGAAAATTGAGCTAATATGTATGCTTCTACTATTCTAGAACATCTGCATGACTGTGGCAATGAAGTTGTTAAGTTCATGATTATCATCTTTCATATGTACTTACCAAGGAACAGTTTAATTAGCACTGTTTTATTTCTCTCTATATACTTCGTAACCAGGACACACAATCAAAAAAAGGGATCGTAGACTATGTTGAAAACGGAGCTGCTATATTTTTCACAGTTTGTAACCGCGGACGTGACCGTTGTCGGCCATTAGCCCCTGGTCCGGGTGGGCTCGAGGATAGCAGATGGGGCCAATGGGTGGCCGCCACGTCGCTTGGTGGTCACGTCCGCAGTTACAAACCGCGGACAAAATATCATTTTCGATCTTAAAAATGTGATCCCAATGTCAAATTTTTGGGGTCTTTGTAAAATTATTTTTGGGACCTTTGTAAAATTTGGAAATCTTTGTAAATTTTAGGGAACTTTTGTAGAATTTAGAAGACTTTTATAAATTTTGGGGCCCCTAGGCTGATGTCCATGTCATCTAGTCTTAGAACAGGCTCTGATTGTAATTGGTTCAAGATATGATACGCCTATCTGATAGGTTACACAGGCCACAGAGTTTAGTTGGCGGCGTCGATACTCAAGACCGTATTGTCCCGGCCCAACCACTAAGAAATAAAAAAGAAACTCTTCTTTTGTCGTTGTTTTACGCTGTGACTAACTCTTCCAACTACTTTGGACAATGACGGTATTTGGAGGAGGATATGGACATATTGCTAGACCAAATATTTTCTTTCCATCATATATAATTTTGTTAAACCGAATAAAATATACAATTATTAAATATTCTCAATTTTATTTATATTTTATAATTAAAATTTTATATTTTTTTGTATATTTTGAAAACAACAATTTTATGTATGCCTTCTAAAGCCAATAATTTAACAAGTAGGCCAACTTTGAACTCAACTTTAAAATTCAACAAATATGTATACAAATTATAAAATTTTAATATAATTTAACCACAAGGGAGAAATATATAGTAATAATAAATGTTAATTAAATTCTTTATAATAATTATTAATCATCTTAATTATTAATTAATTACTATAAGTATATCTTAAAGTATTTAAATTACCATACTAAATTGATAACTGATTACTAATATCACGTCTTTAAACAATTGTTTAATTTTTACTTTAAACAATTACTGTAAAATAACAACTATTATTATTTAACTATCTTACTTAGTTCTTAATAATTAACCGTATTGATTTCTTCATATTAGTTAGCATGTAATCACTATTTATATTAAATAAATATCTTACAATTATATTATAATTAAATAAGTTATTGTTATTTAATAGTATTCGGTTACACCATTATTTTATAATATATTTATGAATATTAATTTATTATTTAAAATATTAGTGGTAGTTATGTATTATTAATTACATAAATATTATAGGGGAAATTTATGAAATGCCCAAAAAACGAAAAAGTTTTATGAAAAATCCACCGCACAATAACATTTCATCGCGTGCCCGAAATTAGCAAAAATAATAAAGAGGGTTCCGAATGACCTTTTTGCCCTTCCTTCTAATTTATTGAAAACACCCACGAAACTACTCTTAAAAAAAACGTTTCGATACTTCTTCTTCCATACGCTGCTCACTTTCGAATCTAGGTTTTCTCCTCAAAAATCTTCAAAAACTCGTCGAAAAATTTCGGAAAGACCGAGACAAACGGCAAAAGTGCTAAAACGGAGGTCCAAACATCATTTTTTTTGCGATTCTAAAATTTCGAAAGGCCGTCTAACGGAGAAGCCGTTACTTTCAGGCTCCTCGAAGATACGCTCATTTTGGGACAAACCGGACCTCGTTTCGACCTCCCAGTCAAAAGTTATGGCCCTTCAAAGTTTCAACTGACCATAAAATGCAGGAGAATGGTCATTCTCCGTGTTAGAACACGAAAAATGTTAATTTCGCATGAGGGTGGCCATTCTCCGTCTTAATTTACACGGAGAATAGTCATTCTCTGTGTTAGAAACACGAAGAATGCCATTCTCCGTGTAAATTAACACGGAGAATGACATTCTCCGTGTTAAATAAAACGAAGAATGGTCATTCTCCGTCTTAATTTACACGGAGAATGGCCATTCTCCGTGTAATTTAGCACGAAAAATGGTCATTACAGTGTTAAAACGCAGGAGAATGGCCATTCTCCGTATTAGAAACACGAAGAATACCATTCTCCGTATTAGAAACACGGAGAATGCCATTCTCCGTGTTAAATAAAACGGAGAATGGCCATTCTCCGTGTAATTTAGCACGGAGAATGGTCATTACAGTGTTAAAACGCAGGAGAATGGCCATTCTCCGAAACACGGAGAATGTCATTCTCCGTGTTAAATAAAATGGAGAATGACCATTCTCCGTGTAATTTAGCACGGAGAATGGTCATTATAGTGTTAAAACGCAGGAGAATGGCCATTCTCCGTGTTAGAAACACGGAGAATGGCCATTCTCCGTGTAAATTAACACGGAGAATGTCATTCTCCGTGTTAAATAAAATGGAGAATGGCATTCTCCGTCTTAATTAAAACGGGAATGACATTCTCCGTGTTAATGTACACGGAGAATGGTTATTCCCAGTGTTAAAACATAGGAGAATGACCATTCTCCGTGTAATTTAGTACGGAGAATGGCATTCTCCATTTCTAAATTACACGGAGATGACCATTCTCCGTGCTAAATAACACGGAGAATGACATTCTCCGTGTTAAATGACACGGAGAATGGTCATTCAAATGTTAAAACACAGGAGAATGGCCATTCTCCGTGTTAGAAACACGGAGAATGCCATTCAACACGGAGAGTGGCATTCTCCTTGTTAAAAATGCAGGAGAATGACTATTCTTCGTGTGATATCGACGGAGAACAGTTGACAGAAACCTAACTTTTTTCGTTTTTTCGTTTTGTGGAAAAAAATTTGACATGAATAAAGATTCAAGAGTTTTCGTTCTTCTTTCAAAACGATGCTAACTCTTATGGAAAAGAAGAAGAAGATCTTCTCTCCATAATTGACCTAATTGTCGGAGAAGAAGAAGAAGAAGAAGAGAAGAAGAAGAAGAAGAAGAAGAAGAGCGATGATCGGAGTTCGACTGAAAAAAAGCATGGTGAACTACGAACGATCTTTGCGATCTCTGCTGAAGATGAGAGCAATGGAATTCATATCTCTCGTGAAGAAGAAGAAGAAGAAGAAGAAGAGAATCGCAACCCAGATCTGAGTTTGTGCGGAGGGGTAGTTATGGTATTAATTTTGTAAATACAGAACATCTAAAGGGAATCTTTGAATATTTGACGTGGAATTATATAATTCTGGGCATTTTATAAAACCCATCCTGCGGGTGGATTTTTCATACAACCCAACCCCGAAATTGGGTTTCTCAGCAATTTCCAGAATATTATAATTACTAAGTTACTACTATAACACTAACTAATTATTGCTAATAATATTAATTACTCGAGAGTGTGTGTGTGAGTGTGTGTGTGAACTCTACTTTCAAATCCACATCATCTTTTTGTAGGGATATTAAAAGATGAAGTGAATGGAACAAAATGGGGGGACAATAATTTGTAGAGAAATTTTGACTTGGCCGCCACTTTATTTATCTCATTTTAAGGTGCACCCCACAATTTTGCAAAAATGTAAGAGTCTTTCCACTTTGGACGGAAACCGTCCATAACGGACGGTCAACAGCTTTGACCTAAAAAATTGGACGAAAATACTCTCTCATTCTTCTTTGTCTAATAAATTTTGTCCATAAATTGTACTAGAAAGAAGAGTTCAAAATGTAAATTTGTGGAATGCATGGAGTTTGGACATATAGATTACTAAAAGAAATGACTCATCTCTCAACGTAAAGATTGACCTAACTAATTTATCTTCGGATAAATACATCATAATTACAATTTTCCATTTTGCACAAACAATTACACAATCAGTTCTTTAGAAGGAAAAAAACACGCAACAAAGAAATCAAATGAATAAGAATATAAGTGTAATATAGGTTATCAATTGACAACCTTAATTTTTTCACAACAATATTCATGAACTGGCTATCTTATTAAAAACTAGTAAAGTGTTGGTGCTTTCTTTACATGGAGAGAGCTTGCTCTCAACATGCCTTGTAAAATTATAGTCCCACATCGGAAATGCACCATGAGTTATCTCAACATATATACTTGGTTGTGTTGTTGAGATGCATATGGGGTGGTGACCCTAAGGAGGGAACCATGTGGGTGATTTTACTAGGAGGTAAGAATAAGGCTCCAAGGATTAAGCATTAATGCTTTTGTCATTCTCTTGGATTAATTCTACTTGGAGCTAAGCCCCAACGGGGCTTAGCGACTCGGACTCGGGCTCGGGCTCGGACTCGGGCTCATGGGCTCATGAGGCGTAATGTGGCGTTTTGTTGGCGCACTTTCCATGCGGTCCATGCGGTCCATGCGGCTCATGCGGTCCATGCGGCCATTAGGCTCATGCGGCCAGGCTGCTGCTGCTGCCGCACGCCAGCAGTCATGCGGCCATTAGGCTCATGCGGTCTTATGCGGCATGCGGCTCATATGCGGCACATGCGGTCCATGCGGCTCATGCGGCACATACGGTCCATGCGGTCCATGCGGCTCATGCGGTCCATGCGGCCATTAGGCTCATGCGGCCAGGCTGCTGCTGCTGCCGCATGGAGGGATCCGCTGACTGTGCAGATTATAAATCAGTTATGGAAAGGCTGAATCAATACGATTAAATCAGATCCTATCTTTGTAGGATTTGAATTAATTCAGATCCTATCTTTATGGAATTTGAATTAATTTCGTGGGATTTGAATTAAATCTCGTTGCTATCTTTTGGGATTTGATTCAATCTTTTCATAACTGAAGAGGTGGTTAGGGTTTCCACCCTCTCTCTATAAATACTCTCTTCTGGCCTCCTTTGTGACTACTACGAAAATTACAAGTTAGAAAAGGAGAAGAGAGAGAGAGTTGCTGCCGCCATTGCAAGTCCATCCGAGGAGTCTGAACAGAGGTGACTTCGAGCATTCCACAAGTTCTTCAACTTGCTGGTTCCTGGAAGCAGATGTGGGGCGAATCTTGCTTTGAGCAACGGGTTTTGACACCCCAGCATTGTTCTTCTTCTCATCTCTCTCTAGTTTCATTGTAACTCGTTCTGTCCCAATTGCAACACATTTGCAAGGAAGAACGAGAGATATTCTCTTCTCTTTTTCCCTCCTTCAGATTGTAATTTGGCTATTTGATTTATTGTATCTTCGTAGATCTTGAGTTTGATCACTGCAAAGTTTTGTGTGACATCTCAGATCTAGATTGCATTTGTTTTTCATCTTTGATCAAGCCCCAGGACTAACAATCTCAAAGCAAGATCCGTATAGATGGAAAACATTAATGCTTCGCTCCTCCAATCGGACTTCTGCAAGTTGGAAAAGTTCGATGGAGAGCACTATCAAGTCTGGAAGAGAAAGGTATACCTAACTCTTCAACTGAAAGACGTTGATCGTTCTGTTGGAGGAAGAACCCTCTGTTCCAGATACTGGATCTACTGCCGCCATCAACGCGACTACCAAACTCCAGGCCAAGTGGAGAAGGGAAAATAGCATCTGCAGGCTTCTCATCCTGAATGCTATGGAGGACTCCCTGGCAGAATCCTACTCAAAGAAGGAACTTGCCAGAGACATATGTGAGTCTGTGAAAATCTGTATGAAGAAGATAAGAACAGGAGCAAAATGTTTGTGGTTGAAAAATATCACAAATTGCTCTTTGAGGACGAAAAGTCCATGCTGCCACAGGTGAAGGAATTTCTGAAGCTACATCAGAAACTGGAAGACGAAGAGATGCCCCTTTCCGACAAGTTTGTCGTCGGAGGGATCGTCTCAAAACTTTGCTGTATGGAGTACCTTCTATGCAAGGATGCACAGAAAAGCTAGACATTAGCTTGGGAGATCTACTTCAAGAGATCCATGTTGAGGACGAGATGCGTTCTCAACAGAAGGTGGACACTCTGTCCAAACAGTTGGCTAAAGCCAATCTTGTGCAGACGAGAGATTCCAAGGGGAAGCAGGCGGCTTCTCATCCCAAGAAGAAGGACTTCGCTAATCTAAAAGTGAAGGGTCCTTCTTTCAAGCAACAGAAGACTAAGTCCCACGTGACTTGTTACAATTGTGGCAAGAAAGGCCACTACAAGAGTGAATGCAGATCTAAGCCTAAACAATCAGAGAAAGGTGAGCCTAATAAGGTTTTATTGGTTTCTAACGTTGTTGCTATGATCGGACAGGTCACAACTGTGGGAGTTGACTCTGACTGGTGGATAGACACTGGAGTGACTTGCCATGTCTGTTCAGGCAAGGAATGGTTCGTCACATACCAGCCGATATCTGAGAAGATTGTCATGGCGAACCAGGCCCAAGCTGAAGTTCTGGGGATCGGGACCGTGGAACTGAAACTCACTTCTGGGAACACTCTGACGCTTCAAGGTGTGAAGCATGTTCCGGCGATTGCCAAGAACATGATCTCTGGGAGCCTGCTATGCAACGCAGGCTTGAGGATGGACATCAATGCTGGTCAGATGGATGATGTCCAAGAAAGGAACATACTTCGGGAAGGCTTATCAAACCGAAGGAATGTTTAAAATTCAGCTTGTTAACCAGTTTGAAGACATTAATGCAGTTGCATTTTCTGATTATTCTCTTGAGTTGTGGCATAATAGACTAGGACATGTTCATTGTAAAAGAATTAACAAAATGTCTAGTCTAGGACTTATCTCAAATGTGGGGGTAAGGTGGAGAAGTGTGAGGTGTGTGCTCAGACGAAGATTACAAGGAAACCCTTTCATCGGGTCAATCGAAGCACAGATCTTCTGGAGTTGGTGCACTCCGATATCTGTGACTTCAAACATTTCTCCACGAAGGTCGGGATGAAGTATTTCATAACCTTCATCGACGACTTCTCAAAATACGCGTTCGTCTACTAGCTCAAGTCTAAAGACGAAGCCTTCGAGAAGTTCAGAGAGTTCAGGACCGAAGCTGAACGGCAGACTGGACAACAACTCAAGAGGTTAAGGAGTGATCGAGGTGGGGAGTACAGGTCTCATGAATTTGCATCGTTCTGCAGAGAACATGGAATCATATGCGAGACTACTGCTCCATATTCTCCTCAATCTAACGGAGTAGCGGAGAGGAAGAACAGAACGTTGACAGAAATGATGAACTCTATGCTGCTAACCGCGGGTCTTCCTAAATGCTACTAGGGAGAAGCTGTATTGACGGCCACTTTTATTCTAAATAGAGTACCACATGCAACTTCGGACGTAACTTCTCATGAACTCTGGTTCAAAGTCAGACCAAACTTGAATGTCATTCGAGTGTGGGGGTGTCTGGCGTATGTAAAACTCCCAGATCTGAAGATTCAGAAGCTAGGGACAAGGACTACGAAGGCGATCTTCTTGGGGTATGCCGAGAAGAGTGATGCTTGGAGATTTCTTGATATTGAGTCAAATCATATCATCGAATCTCGCGATGCTGAATACTTTGAAGACAAGTTCGCAAAAGACAAAACATTGTTCTTTCGGACATTCCGAAAATGATGTAGGTATAAATGAGACTGAAATCTCATATGAGCCAGTAGTCCAAGAAGAAGCTGTTGTCGATGAAACAACTCTTGTACCAGAACTCGCAGAGCCGTCAGCTAAGCGAGCGAGAGACCGAAAGACTTCGGAGATGACTTTGTCACCTATCATGTGGAAGCAGATCCACTTACCTATGATGAGGCGATGAAGACCAGAGATGCTATCTTCTGGAAGGAGGCCGTGAATGACGAGTTTGACTCTATCACCTCCAATAACACATGGGTGTTGGTAGATCTACCTGAAGGAGAAAAGCCCATCGGATGTAAATAGATTTTCAAGAAGAAGATGAAGGCAGATGGAACTATTGACAAGTTCAAGGCCAGGCTGGTAGCCAAGGGATTTTCTCAGAAACAGGGGATAGACTACTTTGACACGTATGCTCCAGTAGCCCGGATGACCACCATCAGGATGTTAATCGCTCTTGCAGCTATATAAAGTTGGTGATACATCAGATGGATGTAAAGACTGCATTCCTGAATGGGGAGCTGACCGAAGAGATTTACATGCAACAGCCAGATGGATTTGTCATCAAAGGTCTTGAAGACAAAGTCTGCAAGTTGGTGAAATCATTGTATGGTTTGAAGCAAGCTCCCAAGATGTGGCATGAGAAGTTTGACAAAGTTATTAGGTCAAACGGCTACAGAGTCAGCAAGACGGACAAATGTGTTTACACAAAGTTCACTGATGGAAGAGGAGTCATCGTTTGTCTGTACGTGGACGACATGCTAATCCTAGGTACGGATATAGGCTGTGTCACAGAGACAAAGAAGTTCCTCTCAACCAAGTTCAGTATGAAGGACTTGGGGGATGCAGATATCATCTTGGGCATAAAGATCATCCGGACAGACACTGGAGTAGCACTGTCACAATCTCACTACATTGAGAAGATGCTCACACGCTATGGGTATAAGGATCTTCCAGGGATCGATACGCCACACAGGGTGATCAGAAGCTGAAGCCAAATTCAAGGGAAAGCGTCAGACAGCTGGAGTATTCTAGCGTTATCGGAAGTTTGATGTACGCAACCACTGCCACAAGGCCTGACATAGCTTTTACCGTGGGAATGCTGAGTCGGTTCACAAGCAACCCAGGGGTTGAGCACTGGAAAGCTGTGAAGCGGGTGATGAGATATCTCAAGAAAACTCAGACATATACACTGCACTACAACGGGTATCCGACAGTAGTGGAAGGCTTCAGTGATGCTAGCTGGGTTCAGAAGTGGAAAGCGAGAGATCCACAGGTGGATATGTCTTTTCCTTGGGTGGAGCTGCTATATCGTGGAAGTCGAAGAAGCAGACTATACTCTCTCGTTCCTCCATGAAATCTGAATTCTATGCACTTGAAACTGCAGCAGATGAAGCAGAATGGCTTTGGGAGCTCATGTATGATCTTCCAGTGGTTGGGGCTCAGATATCGGCAATACCGATATACTGTGACAACCAGGCGACTACGACGGTGGCATCAAATGACCTCTTCAATGGAAAGAAGAGGACTGTGCGGTTGAAGCACAGCGCAGTACACGATCTTATCAAAAGAGGTATAATTACAGTGGTTGATGTTCGAAGTCAGGAGAACCTGGCAGATCCGTTCACAAAGGGCCTCAAGCGCCAGTTGGTCGATGACACAGCTTATAAAATAGGCTTGAAGGCATTCTGATAGTGTGTCTTTGTAATCCTACCATAAAGTTTTATGCTATTAGTTCAAAGAGAAATCTACTAGGCATCTAACTTTTGGTTCAAAGGAGGATCACTGACTGGGAAACTATCAGGTAACAGTGGGTACTTGTTCTCTGGAACATGGAAGGGATACGGACCCATAACCACTGTTGTCTACTATGTATTTTTCTGCGAAAAAACAGATCCTGTGGAAGGTTGGCTTAAACGCCTTAATGAGTTCTCAGGCAGAGTTAATGCCTGGTGTGCTTTACAGGAAGCACGGTAGAGCAGCACTACAAGGAGTGAATCTCCATGCTAAAGTGGGGTGACTCCACCATGAGGTTCCCAGGTAGGGGTAATGTCTCGGCTTTGCAAGCCAAGTCACAGCGTCGTAGCACCGCAAATAGGCAGGTAGCCTAATGCTGTATGTCGTAATTAAAGAGTTGTAGACAGCACTACAAAGGAAAGGATGGCCCCATGTTACAGTGGCACGACACCACGATGAGGTACCTAGGTAGGGGTAAAGCCTCGTCATTGCAAGCCATGTCGTTACGGCGTAACACCGCAAGGAAGCCTTAGGCTTCATGCTGGGTAGTTTGACACTACAAAGAGGCTTGTGACCTCATGCTATAGTAGTATGACACTACGATGAGGTTCCCAGGTAGGGGTAATGCCTCGGCTTCAGGCCATGTCATAGCGGCGTAGCACCGCAAGGAAGCGCAAGGCTTCATGCCATATCTCTTTAATAAAGAACTCACCTATAGTGTATGGAAAGAGATATCAGGCCGTCTCTTGAGGGTAAACTTGTAGACGTCCAAAATTATACACTGAAACCAGGCTGGCACAGGGCCTTTAATGTGCAGGCAGAAGCACACGTAACTACACTTTGTGAGTGGGAAGAATTACAATTGTGGTGCAGAATTCAAGGCGTAGTCCATTCTTGTATCACATTGTTATTTAACCCATGCGGGAAGATTCAAGTCGTCAGCGACATCTATCCTAATGCAAAATGGACAGTTACTGTGGGGAACGCTCAACCCTGGACACATATATATGTTGCGATATGTGGGGGATTGTTGGTGCTTTCTTTACATGGAGAGAGCTTGCTTTCAACATGCCTTGTAAAATTATAGTCCCACATCGGAAATGCACCATGAGTTATCTCAACATATATACTTGGTTGTGTTGTTGAGAGATGCACATGGGGTGGTGACCCTAAGGAGGGAACCATGTGGGTGATTTTACTAGGAGGTAAGAATAAGGCTCCAAGGATTAAGCATTAATGCTTTTGTCATTCTCTTGGATTAATTCCACTTGGAGCTAAGCCCCAACGGGGCTTAGCGACTCGGACTCGGGCTCGGGCTCATGGGCTCATGAGGCGTAATGTGGCATTTTGTTGGCGCACTTTGAACTTAGCACGTCAGCAGTCATGCGGTCTTTATGCGGCTCATATGCGGCCATGCGGTCTATGCGGCATGCGGCTCATATGCGGCCTCATGCGGCACATGCGGTCCATAAGGCTCATGCGGCACATGCGGTCCATACGGTCCATGCGGCTCATGCGGTCCATGCGGCCATTAGGCTCATGCGGCCAGGCTGCTGCTGCTGCCGCATGGAGGGATCCGCTGACTGTGCAGATTACAAATCAGTTATGGAAAGGCTGAATCAATGCGATTAAATCAGATCCTATCTTTGTGGGATTTGAATTAATTCAGATCCTATCGTTGTGGAATTTGAATTAATTTCGTGGGATTTGAATTAAATCTCGTTGCTATCTTTTGGGATTTGATTCAATCTTTCCATAACTGAAGAGGCGGTTAGGGTTTCCACCCTCTCTCTATAAATATTCTCTTCTGGCCTCCTTTGTGACTACTACAAAAATTACAAGTTAGAAAAGGAGAAAGAGAGAGAGAGAGTTGCTGCCGCCATTGCAAGTCCATCCGAGGAGTCTGAACAGAGGTGACTTCGAGCGTTCCAGAAGTTCTTCAACTTGCTGGTTCCTGGAAGCAGATCGTGTGGGGCGAATCTTGCTTTGAGCAACGGTGTTTTGACACCCCAGCATTGTTCTTCTTCTCATCTCTCTCTAGTTTCATTGTAACTCGTTCTGTCCCAATTGCAACACGTTTGCAAGGAAGAACGAGAGATCTTCTCTTCTCTTTTTCACTCCTTCAGATTGTAATTTGGCTATTTGATTTATTGTATCTTCGTAGATCTTGAGTTTGATCACTGTAAAGTTTTTGTGTGACATCTCAGATCTAGATTGCATTTGTTTTTCATCTTTGATCAAGCCCCGGGACTAACATAAAGTTCACCTGCAAATCTATGATATTTGAAAAAAATAGATACAAATTAAATTTGTATTAAATATTTTATAATATTTTTTAATTATATATATATATATATATATATATATTATATATATATATATATATATTATATATATATATATATATATATATATATATATATATTTCTAGAATTTTAGATATGTTTAGTTAGATAATGTCATATGCTTAGTTTAAAAATAATTTGAATATTGAATATATTTTAGAAGTTTTATGTATTTTATGTAGTAGTTAGTTTTTTTTTTTTAGAATTTTAGTTTTTATTATTATTTAATGGAGGATATACATTCAATTTGGATGGTTCACTTTTTAGTAGTTTCCAAACCGCAATATAATAATGGAGATATTAAACAAGAAATATGTATCTTTATTGTTGGAAAGAAGACTGAGTGGTGGAAAAAAAAATGAAAACCCAAACCATTAAAGATTACGAATATTCTTTGTCGTTTCTGTTTTTTTAAAGATCCGTTCAATTGTCTAATTTCTTTGAGTATCAATTTTATGTGAAAACACCTAACAAATGAATATCTTTATTCTCGGAAAGAAGATAAAGTACACAACAGAAAAAAGAAAATGTGAAGACCAAAATATTGCGTTTTTTATCCTTTTTATATTATTTTTATTTTTCCTGTCTGAATTCTGATGGTCTAATTTCTTTACTAAATGTTTACCTAGGGACCAATGTTGTCAAAACCGGACCGGACCAACGGTTCGACCGGATCTGACCGAATTTATTAAAAAGTTCGGTCCGGTCTAACTTAAACCGGACTTTTTTTAAGAACCGTCGGTTTTTTACAAAATCGGGGTTTAATCAGTGAACCGTCCGAACCGGAGTTCATTAAAACCGACCGGTTCATGAAAAATTTGGAGCAGCACAAGCCGCCGTGATCTCCGCGTCTCCACCTCCACCGGAGTGTCGCAAGCCGAGCCGAGCCGCACATCCCTCTGCTGACCCGAACTTACCTGCAACCGGAGCGTCGAGCACAGCCAGACCTTCGAGTGCAACCGCAATTTACCATTTCCGTCCATCACTATACTCGTCGTCGAGTGATCTTGAGCAAATCCATCACCCATGCTGGCCCCATTTGTGAGGGGATCAGTGTTGAAACTTTGAAGAAATAAAAAAAAATATGAAGGAAGAAGAAAGTGCAATAGTGAATAAGTAGAGAGGAGAAAAAGAAATGGAAAGCTGTCTTGTGTTTTTACTTCTTTTTTTTTCTTTGGAGAAGGGTTAACAGCTGGAGGCGTGGGCTTGTCAGTATTTATTTGGAGTGGTGAGTTGTATTTTTCTCTTGGAAAGGGATTAACAGCTGGGGGACACATGGGCTCGTCAGTATTTAGAGCATCTCCAACCCTATTGTGAGTTTAGAAAAAATGGTTGCCACATAGGAATGACAAACTTTCATTCCAAAAATTCTTCTCCAATGCAAATGTAGAATAAAACATGAAGTTGACATGGCAATGACATGGCAAGGACAATGTGAAGTTGGTTGTCTAGATCTAGACAATGCACTTCACAATGACTTTGTCTCCACATCATCAATTATGAATAGAAATATTTATAAAAAAGTTGAAGAAGTGGAGGAGTTGCCTTGGAAGTTGAAAAAAAATACTTTTTATTGTCTCTCAATACTTTTGCATTGGAGAGAGTTTTTCTATCTCATTGTCTTTTGAGATATAGTTTTGCCACATAAACAAGACATTGTCTTGTGGCTCATGCCACATAGGAGCCACCTAAGACTCACAACACTTAACAAGACAATAGGGTTGGAGATGCTCTTAGAGTGGTGAGATGGAAACGCTGCGGATAGGGGAGGAGAATCCGGAGTTCAAGTATACAGTTTAAAAAATCGGTCAGACCTGGTTGAACCCCGGTTGAACCTGTATCAAAATAAATCGGTTCGATCATCAGTCGGCTTTTAAAACATTGCTAGGGACCTTGATGACTTTTCTTCTTCTCACTTATACTCCCCAAAAAATGATGGAAAAAAAAGAAAAAAAAAAGAATGTGGGCCCAACAAATTGAGGTGTTTTTTCATCACTAGTGATTCAGTGAGAGTGAGCGTTTAGTTTAATTGTTTTTAATCGAATTGAAGTAGTCAAAATCGAATAAATCAAATTTTTATACGAAAAATTTCATGAGAGGCATAAATGTTTTAAAAAATTGCGTAGAAGACACTAAGTTTAGGAAAATAACCAGAACATCGTCGTGCCTAAAAATAGGCGTGAAAAAATTTGGCGCCCTATTTTGGAGCGTCAAAATTAATTTTTTCCCAATTCTTAAACATGTGTGCTTAGTACCCCAATCCTTAAGCAGAATTGTGATTAAAAATAAAAACACCCCCTAAAATATGCGCCCAAAATAAGGCGTATAATTTTTTTTGGCGCCCAAATGCTGGGCGTGATTTTTTTTAATAAAAATGGCGCCCAAATAAGGGGCATGAAAAATCTCACGCCCACCTGCCTAACTGCCGCGTGGCCCTGGGCTACGTGGCTGCTTGCGTGTGTGGCCGTGGGTGCCCCATTTAATTTTTTTTGGCATACATGCACTCTTCTATATCCATAATCCATTTTTTTGGCAAAAAAAACCCATGAAATCCACGCCCATATTTTGGGCGCCAAACTTCAATCCATTAAATCCACGCCCAAAAGATGGATGCCCATTTTACATCCATCCCTAACCCATTTTAATATCACTAACCTATATCCCTAATCCTTTCCTATATCCCTAATCCCGTATCCTTTATTTATAACATCCAATTTTAGGGCGTAAAAAATTGGCGCCCTACATTTCGGTGCGACGATGCTCAGCCGGTAATTTCCGCAAACTTAATTCCTTTTACGAAATAAGTTAAAAGTTAAATGCTTACAGTACAATTTTTCGATTTTTATATCATACACCCCTTTGTAGAGTTGAGTGATAAAAAAAACAAATTTTCATACAAAGCATTAAATATTTGTAAAATGCCAATGAAAGCACAAAGTTTGTAATAATATCATTGGGAGCACAAGAACGCCCTTAGGATGGACGTTATGTCTTTTTTATTATTTTTAAATGTTTTTTTGTCTACCGTTTATAACTCTATTAGCCGTTGACCTAAAAAAAACAAATAATAAATAAGAGGAGAACGCCCATAGGAAGGGCGTTCTCCTCTTATTTATTATTTGTTTTTTTTCCTGCTTTGCATGTGTACTGATGGGATTGATAAATGATGATTGGATATAAGGTGGACAGTTGGATGGGATTGATAAATGATGATGGGATATAAGGTGCTGGGTGAAAGGGTTAAATAGGGTAGCTAACGTTAACCGGCTATGATATAGGATAGCTAACGTTCACTCACTAGCTAACGTTCACTCAGTAGCTAACGGATAGTTTGAAACAGTAAATTATTTATCTTATATAGTAATTCCCAGATAAAGAAGAGGCTCCCATTCACTTCTTCTAACCATTTCTTATTTATCTTTTATTGTAGGCAGAAGATCTTTAGTTCAGAAGTTGCTCTCAACCTATTCTTCAGTTCAGAAGCTGTTCTCAACCTTCATTTTTAGCATCCGCCGAAAAATAATAATGCACTGCATAGACACAACAAATAAGCTCTTGTATAAAAAATTACCTGAAAATCAACAACTAAACTCTTCATATCAACTATATTAATGTTAGATTATTTGTAATGTAAATATGGCCCATAAGCCCAAATGTAGACACTATATATATTGTAACAAACCCTAGCAATGAGAACAAGGCATTATTTTTCCTACATGGTATCAGAGCCTCCATAAAAACCCTAGCCGCCATATTCCCCATCTTCCTCATCTTCTCTGCGGCCGATCCGACGCCCGACCACCGTCTGCGCCAGCGCCCGACGCGCGGCACTTCAGCGTCGATCCGCGTCAGCGGCCCGCGATCCGTCAGCGCCCGACCCGTCAGCGCCCGACCGGCGCGGCCGATCCGACAGCGCCCGTCAGCGCCCGACCGCCGACCCCGTCAGCGCCCGACCGCCCATCAGCCCCGCCGACGCGCCGTCGACCCCGTCCGCCTGACCGCGGACGCACGACCCCGTTCACCTACGATCCAGATCCGGCCGATCCGTCAGCGCCCGACCGCCGACCCCGTCCATCACGGACTCCGATTCGCCGCTTGTTCGGCCGATACGTCGGAGTTGTACAAAATTTTGTACACCCGATTTGTTTTCCGTTGACCCGTCCATCAGCGGCAGATCGTCGGAGTTGTACAAAATTTTGTGTTTCTGGGGGGTCTCTATTTCTTCGAAGACCAAGAAGCAATCAACTGTTTCCCTATCTTCCGCTGAAGCTGGATACCGATCTCTTGCTGCGCTTGTTTGTGAGTTGAAATGGTTGAAGGAATTATTGGTGTGTTTGGACGTTCGCCAGGAGTCTGCTATGTCGGTGTATTGTGATAGTCAGTCTGCCCTGCACCTGGCTCAGAACCCGGTATTTCATGAGCGCAGTAAGCATATTGAGGTGGATTTACATTTGTTCGTGATGCTATTCGAGATGGCACGTAATAGCCTCGCATTCCTACTTCTTCTCAACTGGCTGACATTCACCAAGCCCCTTGGAAAGCATGTGTTTGATTCTTTCCTTCCCAAGTTGGGCATTTGTGACTTGCATGCTCCAACTTGAGGGAGGGTGTTAGATTTATTTGTAATGTAAATATGGCCCATAAGCCCAAATGTAGACACTATATATTGTAACAAACCCTACAATGAGAACAATGCATTATTATTTCCTACAATTAAATAGAAATTAAAGATAACTAGTGTAGAAAAAAAATACTCGTGAATCATCGACAACAACTGTCGTATCGTCGATGCGATCAAGATGCATAAAAGTGGACCGGAGCCAAGTCAGTCTGACAGTGCTCCGACCTCCTATATCAGCTAGCTGGTGGCTCCACACCGAGGTATAACCTAATGATATTAGAAGCATGCCCAAGCGGCTGATAAAGCTGCTGTTTGCATGCAGCTTCGTAAAGCGTGCCAGCGTGCGTTAGTAAAAGGAAGCGCGGCAGCCAGTGAATCGTGGGGAGCCACATCAGCCTGGAAACGCCCTTACTATGGACGTTCTCCTCTTAGTATTATATTTTTTTTGTCAACGGCTAACGGAGTTACAAACGGTAGACAAAAGAATACATTTAAAAATAATGAAAAAGGCATAACGCCCATCCTAAGGGCGTTTGTGCTCCCTATGATATTATTACAAACTTTGTGCTTTCATTGGCATTTTACAAACATTTAATGCTTTGTATGAAAATTTCCGTAAAAAAAAAAGTCCAAATAGCCACCCTCGAAAATTTGAGATAAAGATTTTCTTGGAGATTAAAGGATATGATTAATTAATTAAGGCTCGTCTAAATGTTGACTATTCTTCTTGTGCCAGCCAATTTAGGTTGATGAAAGTTTATCAGACCTTACTGATCAACCTAATTTGTACAATTAATTGAACATGTACATCGAGGTCGGTTGCTCAACATATATGCGAAAATAAGCTCTGCGTCAGAGAAAGAAAAAAAAAAAGCGAGATCAAACTACTAAAAGGACTCTTTAGAAAAAATTGGTTTATTTCTAACTACTCTCTTTAAGAAGAAAAACTGCATGGGGTGTCTATATTTAATACCTAGAAGATCATAGATACGTCCTAATTTCTTCAGTTTTTTATCATGTTTCCGGACGATTAAGTTCAATTTGCCTGTTCAAATCTTGACTTGCCTCAATAAGCCCGGCAACACGAGCAACCCGCTCGGGTCCATGGTCACGCCGGTCTTCGCAGGCCAGCTTCCGGGCCTGAACACCCTTGGCATTTCCCTGGCCCGCATAGACTTCGAGCCCTACGGGCTCAACCCGCCCCACACCCACCCGCGGGCCACCGAGATCCTGACGGTACTAGAAGGCTCCCTCTACGTGGGGTTCGTGACGTCCAATCCCGGCAACAGACTCTTCGCCAAGGTCCTCCGCAAGGGCGACGTCTTCGTGTTCCCCCAGGGGCTCGTGCACTTCCAGCTCAACTCCGGGAGGGCGACGCGGTGGCGATCGCGGCGCTGAGCAGCCAGAACCCCGGCGTGATCACGGTGGCCAACGCCGTCTTCGGGGCGAAGCCGCCCATTTTGGACGATGTGCTCGCCAAGGCGTTTAAGTTGGACAAGAAGACGGTGGATTGGCTCCAGGCTCAGTTCTGGATGGACAACAATTAGAACAGTACCGTTTGTGTCGTGATTTTTTTCTGTGGCATATGTATACTTAAATAAGCAGATGTGTGCACCTGCCTGTGTGATCAGTTTGTAATGTTTTATTCACTTCGCTGAAGAAATTTGAACCTGTAAGCAGAAATTCAGACCTACTGAATCCTATTCCTGTTGCAATTTATAGATGCAAGATGAGTGGACACTAATCACATTAATTGCAGTGAAAATTGTATTTTCCATACTACCAAGTACCGAGCTCTAAACCTAACAATATATATATATATATATATATATATATTATATATATATGGGAAAATTTTTCAATACATTCCATATAAAAATTTATATCGATACATCCTAAATCTGAATAATTGGATGTTGATCCAATGGTTCAGACTAAAGCTGAAGTCAAAGTAACAGGTAAAGTCAAAGTCAAAGTAAACACCTTCCACAATTTTCAATGCATTTTCAATACAATTGTTTGGGATGTATTGATACATCCCATGTATTGACCTCTAGTCTAGTGATTAAGAGAGATGCATGCGGTGCAAGTGGTCAGAGTTCGGGCCTCAGTGGAGACAAGTTTCCTACAATTACCCATTGCTTCAATATATATATATATATATATATATATATATATATATATATCTATATATATATATATATAGCCCGTGCCCACGTGGCGGCCAGCCATTGGCCCCCTCCTCTCTGCTAGCACTGGCCTACCCAGGATATAGCCTTCAGACAGAATTTGTAAGACCTTCGAAATGTGATTGTATTCCTTCTGGCCAGAATAAAAATAACATTCTTCCATATATATATATATATATATATATATATATATATGGAAAACGTAACTTCTTTTATAATAAATCAAATAATTGTGACTTACAAAAACTCTCCCCAACCCACCAATTTCCCGAACAAACATTCAGCTTGGAATGAGGATTGATATTTATCCCCTTAACAGTGCTGCTAAGGCCCTAAAAATCTCTTCTATTTCTTTCGCGCCATTGTGCCACACAACACTCATTAGTCTTCTTGAGCTTCTTAATCTCCTTGAATGATTCTTCCAACTCTAGCGTATCTTTCTGACCCATCCCCAACAGTCTACATTGTCTCTACCAAAGCTCCTTGCTGAAACTGCAATGGAAGAAAAGGTGAGCATGAGATTCTGATGCTCTCGAGCAGAGTGGGCAGCCCTCGTCCTCCAGATGGATCCTGAACCTTGCCATTCTGTCTTTGGTGAGTAATCTCCTCGGAGTCGCCTTGAGCATACAATAACTATATTTGGGAGGAGCTGCCTTAAGCCAAATGAGGCTTGCCCTGTCTGATTTTGGACTCCTCTCTCTGAACTTCTCGTAAGCCTTCATCAGCGCAAACCTCCCATTTATCGAATCCTCCCACTGCCAATGACCTTTCCCTGGTTCCTTCACAATCTGGATGGTCTTAATGAGCTCCGCCCATCTATTGATTCTCGACCCAGGCTTAAAAAACCACTCCCCATTTTTAATGAGGGTTGCTTACCTTCTCTTCCTTGATCCTAATATTAGGATAACCCAGATCTCCTCTGTCCAAGGCGCTGGAGTGA
Source organism: Iris pallida (assembly GCA_029216955.1). NCBI lineage: Eukaryota > Viridiplantae > Streptophyta > Magnoliopsida > Asparagales > Iridaceae > Iris > Iris pallida. Next base: position 40,816 of record JANAVB010009492.1, read on the forward strand.
TCCAACCAAGGATCCTGCCATACGCTTGTTTCTGCACCATCATGTATAACCCTACGAATGCATGTCTTCAATCTAGATCTTTGCTTCAATATGTTCTTAAAGCTCACAGAGAAGTTGGAGTTACTGCTCATAGTCCAAAAATTACCCTCCCATACGTACCTGTTGTTCATCCACCTCGCCCAGAGTGAATTTTCTTCTACCATGTTCCATGCAAGCTTCAGAGCTGCCATCTCCCTCAAAGTATCCAAAGAATGGATGCCGACTCCTCCTTCTTCCTTGGGTCTATATAGGTCCTTCCAAGCTAGCATTTGTATTCCTCCTCTCCACACGAACCTGGCGCACATCCCGTCGATCTTCTGCAGCGTCTGCTTGGGAAGGATGAACACTTGTAGCCAAAAGAGATCATTGCGTTAACCACAGCCCTCACGAGCTCCAGTCGCACTCCGAAAGACAAGAGCTGGGCCTGCCACCCCTCAAGTCTACATTCAACCATCTGGATGATGGTCGAGCAGTCAGAGTGTCTGACATATGTACTTGCTAGCGGCACTCCCAGGTACCTGACTGGAGGGAGCCGACCTCTACCTGCATCGTATTAGCCCATCTCTCCTTCTCAGGGCAAGTTCGATTGCATATAATCGAGCTTTTACCCTTGTTCAGACAGAGACCAGTAGCCCTTTCAAACGCATTAAGAATGCTGATCAGGTTCTGAATCCCTTCATCAGAAGGTTTGATGAAGAACAAAAGATCATCTGCATAGATAAGGTGGGAGATCGAAAGCTTAACGAGTCTGAAAATGGGGGTAATCCGCTTCGATTGCTCAGCTATCTCCACCAAACAGGTGAAGTGCTCCATAACCATGGTGAATAAGTAAGCCGACAATGGATCTCCTTGTCTTAATCCTATGGAGCTGCGAATGAAACCCACCGGTCTCCCCTTGATCATTATGGTGGGGGAAGAAATACATTCGTAGATTCGTTTAGTCCACCACTCATCGAACCCCGTGGCCTTCATAACTTGAACCACGAATTCTCTGTTGACTGTATCGTAGGCTTTCCTCAGGTCAAGTTTCACACAAGCTTTACTGCTTCCCACCTTGTTGAAGTCTCTGACAAGCTCATTGGTAAGCAAACAGTTCTCAGAAATGCTCCTACCACTGAAGAACGCCGACTACTTCGATGAGATCAATCCAGGCAGATGTTTCTCATACGTTTGCTCATCAGTTGTGCTATCACCTTATAGATATAGTTACAGCATGATATAGGCCTAATCTCATTCAAAGATGATGCCCCCGCAATATTCGGAATAAGCGTAATGAACGTGTAGTTCAGTTGCTTTAAGAGTTTTCCTGTGCGGAAGAAATCCCTGACCGCCTTAAGCAATAGGATCTTTACCTTATCCCAGTGAAGCTTGAAAAACTGGCGGAGAAGCCATCAGGACCCAGAGACTTGTTCGGCTTGGCATTAAGCACCACCTTCTCAAGCTCCTTTAGAGTGACGATCTCATGAAGCTTTGCAACGACCTCATCCGTAATAATTCTCTTACAAATAACTTGAGGAAGAGGCTGCTTACCTCCCTTCTCATTGTACAGTTCAGTAAAAAACTCTATAACTTCCGCTTTAATGTCTATGGGGTTGTCTATTTTTCGCCCGCGAAGAGTCAATAAGTTGTGCAATCTGATTACGGCTCTGCCTGGCCTTCATTACCCCATGGAAAAATTTCGAACATTTATCTCCGTCTTTGATCCATTCGCATTTGGCCTTCTGTAACCTCTTCGAGCTTCGCAAGCTTGTTGACTTGAGCCTTCAGACTCCTCTCTCTGTCAATACTTTCCGTGTTCGAAGATTTCTGATTGTGAATCTGAACCTCTTTTAACTACTTCCTCGCTCCTTCAGAGAAGATTTAGTAAGACTAGCCTGCCATTCTTTGATCTTGTACTTGACTCCTCTGAGCTTGGACACAAGACGATATTGGCTGAACCCCTTCACTTGAATGCTCCACCCTTCCTCAACGGTAGCAGAGTATCCGTCGATAAGTGGCCAAGAGTTACAGTATTTGAACGGTGGGGGAATTTTGTGTATGCTCTCCTGGATGTTTGTTGAGAACTAATAAGGGACTTTAGTCCCACATTGGAAAATATAGTATGAAGAGGAGCTAGACTCCTTATAAATAGTGGAGTAACCAATCAATAAAAAACGCAATAATTATTCTCTACATGGTATCAGAGCCATAACCACACCAAAAAAAAATTTTCCTCCCCCCTTTCCCCACCGGCAGTACCCCCCTTTTCCCACCGCAGTCCCCCCCCCCCCCCCCGTCCCCCCCCCCGCAGTCCCCCCCCCCCCCCCCCCCCCCGACGCCCTGCCCCCCCCGACGCCCTGCCCCCCGACGCCCCCCTCCTTTTTTTCTTTTCGAAAAAAACCCTAATTTTGAGAGAGAGATTATGTGGGTGGTTTTTCGACGACGGATGGCTGTCAAATGCTTTATTTGCACCTTCTGTTCCTAGATTACGCCCTCCGGAATTACAAATGCTTTATTTGTTTTCCGTTCTCGATCTGCAAATTAGGATCTACATGCACGTGCCGGTGTTGGCCACGTTGACCGCGCAGTCGTAAGGTCTCCGTTGAAGACGTTACATACAGACGACGACGATGAC
>JANAVB010009493.1:0-31862 GCA_029216955.1 Iris pallida
TCAGACCCCTTAGTCTATCTTCCAAAGGAATGCCGTCCCAAAGATGATCCAAATCATCATGATCTGGAGTAACAACATGAGAAATCATTGTAGGTTTTAACTTTTCGACCTTTCTTGGATTTTGAAGTTTTACTTTCATCTTCCATTTCAGGTACTAAGTCAGGGTGTACCCACATGATTTCACCATTTTTTAATGTGAGAGGCAATAATCCTTTACTTTGCTCTCTAGCTGGCGAGAGATTTACAATCTTCATTATCGCCTTTGGAATTGGGACAATCCCATCTGGAACTTGTTGTGGAGGAAAACCTTCAAATTGAAGAGAAATCTTATTAGTTGTGACTGTATGCTCATCATTGGCTAAAGCGATGGCATTAGCATTTATCAACTCTTGGATTTTCTTTTTTAGAACATAGCAAGTCTTGGTAGGATGATTTATGTATCTATGATAGATACAATACTTGGGATTATCAGTTAGATTCACCTCATTAGGTCATTTTGGCTCTAGAATCTGGAGTTTACCACTTTTTATAAGACATTAGAATATTCCTGGGATATCACTGTCATAAAGAGTACTCTTCTTTTGGTTTGGAAGACTCCAGATTATTTGGCATCATTTTGGGTTTTGAAAGATTCACTACTAGGGTTTCCTTCCCTTTTCCATTGTGATTGCCAAAATTGTTACCTGAAGAGGCTTTCTTTCCTTTGTCTTTTGAGGCAAAGATCATCCCATGTTCACGAGCCAATCTACCATTGGTCTCGGCTGAAACTGCTGCTATAATGAACGAGGCCCAATCTATGAATTAAGAGCCTGTAAAGACAGCAATGGTTGGTCGCAGATTCATTTTGCATGTATCAATTAATGCTGAATCTGGCATACCATGAGACATCTTCAAAGTAGCATGTCGAAAACGTTCAATAAACGTTCGAGTATCTTCGCTCTTTCTGTTTAATCTCTATTAAGGAGGACATATTCATGTCCATGCCTCCTTCATAGAAACGAGAGAGAAACATTGCTTTGAATTCGTCAAAAGATAATAAGCAATTATCGGGCAGACTGCGATACCAGTCGTATACAGTGCTTGTCAAACACCCAATGAAAACTCGGGTGAGAAGAGCATCATTCTTTTGCAGATGCACAGTCATAATATCAAAATAATTGATATATTGACTTGGAGAAGCTTTCTATCAAATAACACCATAGATTGTGGCTTGAATTTTGGAGGAAAGAGCACATCATTCTAATGGAGAGGATAAGGTTGCTTCACTAGTTTGAGGAAGCATATTTGACTGAATAGTGGCTGGATGTACCGTAACCCCCACCAGAGGTGGTACATCTTCTGGAATGAGAGGATCTGGATATGTGGAGTTTTGATTGATAGCAGGATCTTGACTAAGATTATTCAAAGGTATGTCAACTCCTTGACCATTATTAGTTTGTGCTGCTACCTGCACTGGTGTTACCACTACCGGCTGAATAGTTTGCTGAGTCATTATTATTTGATGCATAATTTGCATCATGGCAAGCAAGTCCTTCAGTGATTGTTCTACTGCTGAGAGACGTTGCTCTGTATTAGAAGTAGACGTCTCTGGTTCTTCTCCGATAACATAAGATTCAACCTCCCTTGAACATACAGAGGGATTGGTGTAGAGGTATGAATCAACGCTATCAGTTTCTGACTCCAAAGACTGGGTACCCCCAGCTTCTGAATCTGAAGATTGTAACGATCTTTGACTTCTTGACCGAGTATGCTGACATACCCCTTCAAAAGTGACAAGGAGTCGGTTGAACTGTTGTTGGCTTGGTGTCCGGGACGAATTGCATCTTGGACGTCGTTCTCTATTAATATGAGATGCCATATTGACTAATGCATAGGACAACTCATGTTCTTGGTCACCAATTTGTTGTTGAGGCATATTGTAGCTTAATCGGTCAAAAACTGACCGTTTAGAAGCCAAACAGTAACATTTGATTACAATCTGGTGACACTCACAACGATGATTTTCTTGGGGGAGTATCACTGGAGAATTTCTGTTTTTACGCTTTTGTAGAAGTAACTCGCATAAATCAGAAGGAGCGAAAGGAGTCGTCTTCTTTATTAAATTTGGGATAGAGAAACGTTTAGTCTCTTTATGTATAAAGAAGATTCCTGGCTGCATTAGCAGAACCAAACTGTACATTTTTATGCGCCTGGAGTTGTGTGCATAAATTCTGAGATTTTTGTGCACAAAGAATTCCATCAGCATTATGCGTAAGCTGAAGGTTTGGTACTTTACGTAAAGCAGTGTAAGAAGGTTGTTGGTGAAAAACTAAAGTTTTACCAACAATAAAATTCTTATTTTTACGCTGCATGCGTGTAGGCAAATTCACTTTAGATGTAAAAGCATCATAGTGAACTTTATCTACCATGTCACCGACAGGAGATTTACCTTTACGCGTAGAGCACAAACAGGAACATCTGCCACGTCACAGACGGGAGATTTACCCTTACGTGTAGAGCGTAAGATTTGAGTGTCTACCACGTCACAAACGGGAGACTGATTTTTACGCACAGAGCGCAAAACTTGGGTGTCTACCACGTCATAAACGGGAGACTGATTTTTACGCACAGAGCGTAAAACCTGGGTGTCTACCACATCACAGACGGAAGACTGATTTTTACGTCGGGGTGCAACACTGAAGTAGAGACGGCCTCGTCACAGACGGAAGCCCCAACAACAGGAGTGGGAAGAATTCCCTTGCCTTCAGATATAGTAGGGAGATCAGAGGATGCTTTGGACTTAGAAATCCAAACTTTTTGCACCTTTCGTGATTTTTTAACATTAGAGCAGCGAGTACTACCCCCAGTTTGGAGCATTTCTTCGTAAGCAGTCTGGTCGAATTGAACAACCAGAGTCTTCTTTATCGATCCGACCGACACATCATATTGAGCAATTGCTTTCTCGTCAGAGGAGAAAGTCATCCCCAGCAGAGTTGCCATTTTTTTTACTTAACAAAATGCCTAAAATTGGTTTTGAAAGAAAACGAGAAAAAGTACAAAAGTACTAATAGATTCTGGAGAGTATTGTTATAGAAGTCTGATCTGAGAGCGATCACTTTGTTCCTTGGACCACACGATGATGATGAAGAGAACTACTTAAAGAAGAAACAATCGGAAGAACTAAGTCACCAGAAAGGTATCGACACAATGGCATTGATGCACAGTCGAATGCTTTCCTGCTTTGCTTCACCCTGTTCTTGAGAAAAGTTGAAAATGCTTCTGGAAATATCACTCTGAAAGTATAAGTTTTCTCAGAATCTCCTCCTCTATATCTCTTGATCCTTTCTTGTGTTAAAATAAGTCTATTTATAGACTAGACCCTCTGTGCATAAAAAGCAACATAATTGGGTCTCTACGCAAGTAACTGTCACCCGATTGAAAATCAAACTTTACGTGTGATGACACATGTCCCATATAGAGTTGTGATCTCTACGCATGGTGACACGTTCCCACAACTTCAATATATAGAGAGCACTTACACACGTCCCTCGATAAGTGTGGCATGAAAGCCACGTATGCAGACCACGTTCTCACATAGCCAGAAAAGATTGGGTAAAAATAACCAAAACAATTCCTACGTAAAGTAGCAGACTGGGCGTAAAATAACCCAAAATAGACTTCCTACGTAAGGTGGCTGAAAAGTAGCCTTGAGCATGTAATTAGCTCAATAAACTCTACCACACGAAAATCTTGAGCGTAAAGACTCAAATAGCTTTCATGCGTAAAAAAAGTGGTCTCTTGAGCGTAAAGTAGCTCATCTGTACATTAAACGACAAGTGTTGGATTTGGTGCAAAATCTTCTTGGCTTCTGTGCAATGTTCTATCAGAAAATAATACTTTCAGATCAATATCACGTGTATTAAATGCAGTCTGACAGCCTGTCGCCCTCGTGTAAAGTTTGAGGATAGCTCTTGCGTAAAAGAGCTCGTGTAGAATTTGAATCTTATTCAATAGAGTCCTTTAATGAGCCTTGCGTAGAGTCGGACTTTACGTAAAGTTCTCAACTTCTTTGACTTGGTCTATGAATTTTATTTTATGCTTCTACATCCACCTCACTCATGGTACATGACATTCAAAGAGTACAACTCAGAAGTTTTGTGGTTGAGCCGATATGCATCATACACGATATCGACCGAAGAGCAGAAGGCAGAAAAGTTCTACGATAGGCTTACTTCAAGATGCAGAGACTAGTAGGATCAGTAGCACCTACTTCTTACTCCCTGGCTGCAGTGCGACGACATGAGAGAATCAACAAAAGAGAGGCTAGCCAGAAGTGTCCACATCCGACGATTCGATAATTCGAGCACCATTTGGAGAACCACTGGAGCGACATGCAGCCTCACAGCAACAGAAGGCGACACCAGCACATGTTCAGGTGATCCCTACTTGCCATTAATACGACAAAGGGGCCATTTAGCAAGGGATTGTCGATGGAGACTTGGAGTATACTTGGGATACAGCTCAAATTAGCATCCAGTTCAAGATTGTCCAAAGCCACCACGACTTGTAGCACTGACGGTGCCATGTCCAGCCTTACCAACACCGAGGCCTTTACAGCAGCCGCCTCGAGCACCACCAGCAGTTGGAGCAGCACGATCGTATACACCAAAAGTATTTTAGAAGGGACCACCAGTTGCACCATAGAGAGCACAGTTTCACATACGTGGCAGCAGCCTAGAGTACCAGCACTGGGTCAGGCCTTTGCTATGACCGTCGAGTCTTGCACCCCGGTCTCGAAGGACAGATCTTCCTCGCTAAGGCGTGATGCCGTATGAGCCTAGGTTTCGCTCACGCAAGGTGGGTTCCATAGACCAAATATAACAGCTTGCGACGGGGTCATCGCACAGAAGCCCCAAGTAGAGAAGTGAATAATAAAGGAAACATGAGTATACAAATAAATCCAGTCTTTATTAATATTGAAATAAAATTACAAAGGCGTGAAGCCACGATTACAATCACTAAAGCTCACTTTCTCCTAGAATACAATCGCTCTGCTCTCTCTCATCTCTAATATAAAGTTTAACGCTACAAATTGCGGATGCTACAAAAGGCGATGTCCATACATTATGTCCCATATAAGTTTCGACTCCATGCGGTCGCACGCCTCGAAACTCCACGAAACTATGTGCTTCGACGCATCCAAGCGAGCTCCGAGCCAAACGATCTTCTGTTGATGCCTGCATATGAAAATTGTGTGGGTGTCAGTGCACAACCGTACTAGTGGAGTGAGCTCATTACCCACCCATACAAAAACAATACGTTAATTTAGTTTGTGCAAGATATCCTTTCGATTGTCTTTCTAATCTTGCCTTAGGATCAATTTTAGGACATGGACGACTGGCCTATTTTGTGTCTCTAGACCATCACCATGTCTCTTACCAATAACTTATTATTGTGCTTCTAGACCATTCTCGTGCTTGCAGCATCAATGTACCGACTCATGCTTACCTTTCGTGCCATACTTCGAGACGCAATAACATGGTCATGCCACAAACTTTGTCTGTGCTTCAACAACGAGGCCTTATAAATCAATATAACTTAACCAAAACTCTGTCTTACGCCCTTTTCTAACTTAACTCGAAGTAATCAGTCCCAAACTCGTGAAACTTGTGTTGACGACTCAAACATGATGCCATATCTCGTATCGAAGCACGTGTCTTTGCTATAGCCAAATCTTAGGTTCTACAGAACTTGTGGTACAGACCATGTACACACTTCGTGAAACATTCGTGCCGTGGTTATACTCTTTGTAACTGAATCGACATCATGCATGCAGATTACCGCTCAGCACACCAACTCATCTATATGAAAGGTCACTAGCAATGTCAAGCTATCTTGGAAATGGCTTAGGATAGATGGCGATCATCCAACGTGGGTAGCTAGCCCATGGGAGCCCTGAATCTCTTATACGGTACATCCAGCATCCTGTTTTAGCCATCTTGCTTCCTCCGGGCTGATGATCCCGGGGCCCCGACGATCCATGTCGAGGAAGACTACGTCTTGTGCATAAGTTGTCCATAACCACACCCTACAATGACTTCTAGACTCGACGTAAATACAAGGCCTACTGATAATATAACTTACTTCCTTTTCTTCACTTCTTTACTCTTATACTTCTTTGTAGAGCCCAAATCAGGGATTGCCTTGGCGACTACCTATCATATGAAATACTTATCTTTGAAACCCAAGAAACGGCTACTGTATAGCCTTCTTACTTGACTTGAACATGACGTGTTCCATCCATGTCATAGACCATGGCATACTCTGTATGACTAACTGTGGAATCATGGGATCATACACGTACTTAACTTGAACAACCGTGTTCTTGAGTGCCTTACTCGTGCCATAAATTATGACATACAACTTAACTCGTGGGACGAGCAAAGGCTATGTCAAGCCTTGCACCGTAGAAGCGTACAATGAGACTTGGGCAACAATTATGCTATGTCAAGCATTCGACAGTGGGACAGTGTATGCTTTACCGAACATTTATATTGTGCGACGCCTATGACTATGTTAAGTTTATATCCTTGTGGCAATAGAGACCAACTTTTCTTCTCCCAAGCCATAGGACGAAGGACCGAGTGTTATTTTGAAAGCACGTCGTACACAATTCTAAGCCGATCATAGGACCTTTCCATATTCTAACTCAATCTGACCCAAGTTGGAATTATTCCCTTAGCTATGTAGATTCTCCTTTTTATTATTAAGCCTATTCAGTGCATTGAAAACATTCGTTTTATTAGTGTGAAGTCCAAGCAGAGGCAAGTTCACCGAAGCCACCCACTTGAGCGAAGAGTTGCCTCAACCGAGCAGGTCGTCGCATGACTAAGTTCAAACGTCGTTGGCATTTTGATTCCTTCTGTTGAACTGAGCAGGACGGGGTATTATTTATACACCACTCAGAAAAAGTTTCATCCTCGAAACTTAATGAGTACTCACTCCTCAACTCATCATTTGATTCAACATTCAATGATTCTCGCACATACACTCATATGTGTTTCTTCAATCCAAGCCACACTTGCACCTTATATTATTATTTTCACATCGAACTCCTATATCTCAAACATTGGGGCAACTTATACTCGTCGCATATATAGACCACTTAGTTCCAAGGCAAACCACTTGATCAATCAATATTCAAGCTCATCTCGAATCCAACGATCACATTACCATCAATATTTTCTTTGGAAAATACTATTTCAACATCCTCGATACCATTCCGTTCTTTTAGCCTTACTTGAATTCAACGTATCACTTAGTTGGATCGTGCACATATTCTAGGTATCCCCAAAATATATGTATTTCAGCCAACCCTCGTGATAGAGAATCTGCCATTACCACTCAAGTCGGATCATGCACATATTCAGGCGTTCCTGAAATATATGCATTTCAGCCAAGCCTCGTGAGTGGTGTTTCCACATAATTGAATCATTCCATCCACCAATACCAATATCCGATCCTATCAATCCTCAAGATCAATCGTATCGATGCTAACTCTCGAAACAGAGACGTTATGCCTAATCGCTAGGCCATCTCTCCAGGCTAAAGTCAACCGTTAGTATTGGAATCACCATTCCCAAACAATAATATCAACACCGATGCCAATCCTAAGGTCAAACAAAAATTGATATTATCGAATTTTCTACTCAAGCTCGCATCACTCTGATTTCTAAACTTCGAGCATAGATTTCTCATATTCGCATTTACAGTATTTAATCTAGGGGTCTGAGTCATTCAGCAAAGTTGTCACTACCCGTACCCACTTTTTGGAATACGAATACATATCTAAGCCCAGCCTACGCCGTAGCTGTTTGCAAAAACAAAAGTTTGCTTTCTACAAACTAAGAAAGAAAGAAAGTACAAGAGTACAATTAATTTCTAGGGAAGTACAACTATAGGAATCTGATCATAAGACGATCACTTTATCCCTTGGACGATGTGATATCGAAGACACGAGCCTCTGGAAGATGCAACAGCACTTTGTTAGTAGATTATGATCATTAGTGATGCTATGGAATTGATTTGAAACTCTATTTATAGAGTTTTGAAATAACTATTTTTTGAGTTGTGTGTACTTCAGGTTGTGCATCATCTACCCAGTTGCATGAATGGTTACTTGAACTGCTGGGGCCGTGTGGCATCGTTTGAGTGAGATGCGTGTGGTCGTGGAAAGTGTAGTGGACACGTTCTTTAAGATTAGTGGCATGCACGCCACATCATCCTGCTTCTGAATAAAAGTTGAACAGGTGGCGCCAACACTCTAATCTCGAAGAACGTGTCCACTACACTGCCCATGACCATACGCATCTCATTCAAACGATGCTACAAGTCCCCAGCAGTTCAAGTAACCGTTCGCGCAACTGGATAGAAGGCGAGCAACCTGAAGTTCGTGCAACTCAGAAAATAGTTATTTCAAAACTCTATAAATAGAGTTTCAAATTAGTTCCAAAGCATCACTAATGATCATAATCTACTAACAAAGTGTTGTAGCATCTTCCAGAGGCTCGTGTCTTCGATATCACATCGTCCAAGGGATAAAGTGATCGTCTTCTGATCAGATTCCTATAGTTATACTTCCCCAGAAATCAATTGTACTCTTGCACTTTCTTTCTTTCTTAGTTTGTGGAAAGCAAACTTTTGTTTTTGCAAACAAAATGGTAACTCTGCTGGAGATTTAATAGTTTATCAGAAGGGTGAACAAAAGGCAACAACTCAAAAAAAATTTAGTATGTACAACATTTAAAGAACATTTTACATTTCCTTCAGACATAGTACTTTTTTAAGAATTTGTTGTTGATAGGCATCATAGAAACTCGGCCATCCATCTCAGTTAGTTGATAAGCTCCATTTGAGAAAACTTTGCTTACAATACAGGATCTTCCCATTTTGCTTCGAATTTGCCTTTGCTCATGTGTGTCATAGTCATGGGACGTCTGACAGTAAGGACTAGTTCGCCTTTTTGGAATGCTCGTACTTTAACCTTTCGGTTGAAAGCTTTGGAGATACGGACTTGATATAGCTCAATACGCTGTTGAGCTAGTAACCGTTTCTCATCCAACGCTTTAAGCTCCTGAAGTCGAAGGCGATCATTATTTTCTGTTGTGAGTTCATTGGCGATTGCAATCTTTAAGGGGGGGACTTGAATTTCTAATGGTGGGACAGCTTCGCATCCATACACCAAGGAGAAAGATGTGCAACCAGTTGGAGTGCGCATAGTAATGCGATAAGCCCATAGACATTCTCCAAGCTTTTTACTCCAGTTTCTTTTATTGGTAGAAATAAATTTCTTGAGAAGCTTGATAATAGTTTTATTGAATGCTTCAGCCAAACCGTTAGCTGCAGGATTGTAGGCTGTGGAAGCAACATTACTTATTTTGTTATCATCCCAAAACCGAGTAAACTTTTTACTGATGAATTGTGGTCCATTATCATGAATGATTCGTCGAGGAATACCGAATCTTTATATCACATGATGTTTAATGAAGTTGATGACGTTGCTAGTCTTGACTTCAGATAAAGGTATAGCTTCGGCCCATTTCAAAAAGTAATCGTTTATAGCCAGTACAAACTGATGTCCTCTAGACGACGGTGGATTGATAGGACCAATGACATCCATACCCCAAGCTTCAAAGGGCCATGATGCGATAGTCGGATAAAGGAATTCCGACGATTGATGGATGAAGTCTGTATGGATTTGACAGGCTCGACATTTCCTTGCATATTCAATGGCATCTGATACCATAGTCAGCCAATAGTATTGCATACGTTAGATACGATCTTATAATTTAGGACCAGGCTGATGTGCACCACAGACACCATCGTGAGCTTCTCGTAGTATTTGTTTTGCTTCATCTCCAGCAAGACAACGTAAGAGTAGACCATCAAAAATTCATCGATAAAGGGTCTTAGAAGTATGATTGTAATAAACCCGGAGTGATCGCTACGAATTATTGTAGCTTCTTTATAATCTTCAGGTAAAATATCATGTACCATGAAGTCGATGAAAGGAGTTCTCCAGTCTTCACTAATGATATTAATTTCAGTTGAAGTGCTAAACTCAATATTTGAGTTATTCTCAATGCAAAATAACTCTATGTTAGTGATAATCATTTATTTCCTTTTCACCGGGATTGCTAATACGGCTGCCAAATTAGCTAATGCATTAGCCTCCGTATTGCATGCTCGACGTACATGTTTGATGAGAACATAAAATATTATATTTTTACCCTTAATGTTCACCATTTTATGATCATTTTATGACTAAAGGTACTCATTCTATTTATATTTTGCTCTAGGATGCATTTGGAGACACTATGTGCAAAATAGAGCTAAAATGCAATTCTGGACAGTTTTGACACCTTTCACCAAAATGAGCATAACTTTCTCATCCGAATAGCAATTGAGGTCCTTCAAAATGATTCGGAAAGCTAAGACAGAGGGCTACAACTTTCATATTTTGTGATTTTCGAGATTCTGGCTGCATTATGGACGAAATCAGGCATTAAGTCAGATCAAAGATGCTGTGAACAAATTAGGAGCCAAAATAACCATTTTTGTACTTGCTTTATGACTTAGTCTTTTTGGTTTGAGAAGTTGTAACCTTTAGAGGATATGTGGGAGATATTGTGGGCTTGAAAAAACTAATTTATGGTGTATAAAAGGGGGTAGAAATCATGAGAAGGAAGACACAAGACAACTCTTCTTCTCTTTCTCCAACTTTTCTTTTGAAGTTTTGAAGAACATGTTCGGCTAAAGTCGTGTTGGTCGAAGTGTACGGAAGCCTTGGAATCAGTAAACTTGTGAGATCTAAATTGCTTTATATATTTGAGTTATACTTTGAATATTGAATATTTTTCTGTGCCAACTTTTATGATTGTTTTGTTTAATTACTAGGAGGCCTACTAGTTTATTATTCATTTCGATCTACCGCTAAATTAGATATCAAATCCGTAATAGTTTGATGTTTCTAATTTGTGAAGCAACCAAGCTTTAATAAAACTGCTTTGTTTTGTTAGATCTTAGGAGAAAAACGTTTGACAAAATTAAATGCAACCGCTTGTGCTTGTATTATTTTGCTTTATCGATCTCTTTGTTCTTTAAGAACTTGCTAGATTGAATCTATAGCGCTTGTCTTAGATTATTTAGTAAGTAAAGTTAATTAGGTCGCTTGTATCTGATTAACTCAGCCTAAGAGAGATAGGAAGATACTTCCAACGGTAAATGTTCAAAGTATGATTTAATTTACGCTTGCATCAATGATCAATTTTATGATTTCCAATGGTGAATGTTCACTGAGACCAATATTTGTTCCTTGATTGATTTTAATACTTTAATTGCTTTAGTTCTTCTTAATTTTTCTTTTCAAAACTCTCTCCCCCAATCCTTGTTCACATAGCATAAAATTTATACTAATTACTCTCCGTGGGATCGATCCTTACTCTCTCTACTACATATAATTTTAAGAGTAAGGTTTTATTTTTGGGTGCCTGCGACAGCACACCAAATTTTGGCGCCGTTGCCGGGGAGTAATTCTAGTTGAAGTTTGTGCTTTTTATTCTCATAAAATAATTTTCTGTTTATTAGCAAAAAAAAATATTTACAGGACATGGCGACCAATTCTCACCAACTTGGCACTTGACTGGATCTTCCATCTAGGCACGCTAACAAGGTAAATATTTCTTCTCTTCAACAACAAATTGCTAGTTTAACTTCTATTGTTCATAAAATGGTTGTAGGTAACATGCAAGCAACAATGGCTTGTGAGATTTGTTTACAAGAAGGACATCCAACTGATATGTGTCCAATACTTCAAGACGAGCCCATTGTAACTCAAAATTGCCTAAGTTACCAACAGTACAAAGCAACCATATCCCCATGAAAAACAATCGGGCCAAACTTCTAATTCTGGTATGTCTCTAGAAAGATATTGTTAAGTTCTATTGCCACTAATACTTTACAATTTCAACAGGAGACAAGGGCCAGCATCCAAAGTCTGAATAATCAAATGAGTCAAATGGCTACAATAATTAAAAAGCTGGAGGCACAAAGTTCGAAAAAATTATCATCTCAAATAATAAATCCAAAAGACAATACAAGTACAATCATTTTGAGAAATGATAATGAGGTGGACATTCTAGCAGAAGAAGCACCAACGTCGTCAAAACAGGAAGAAAAGAAAAATAGCGTTGCAGACACGAACATTCCTAGTGACGATGTGGTACCAAATGCAGAAGAAATTTTTGAAGTTAATGGCAAAGATGGATTAGATATTGCCATTAGTCAGCATCTCACGAAAGAGAATGAGGAGTTAATCTTGAGTAATAATATGCACAAAACTGTTGCAGGATTGAATGCTTTTATAAAAAGACAACAGTCAGGTAACTTTTCTTATATGTCATTGTCAATTTTTAACAAGATGTTTTTACCCTCTATTTTGCAGGCCTCCATTCAAGATGTAAAATCTTTGCGTAGTTGTCTCAAGTGTGCATAAAGTCGAGCCAACGACGTATTAAACAAAGGCGCTGCTTGGAAGGCAAACCCAAGGGGAGTTTTTTATATTCTTGCATTTTTTTATTTTTTTTTATTTTTGTCGGTTATTTTCATTTAGACTTTCATTAGTGACAATGTCAGTTTTAATTGTAGGTAAGGGTATTTATGTTTAGTTATTTTTTTTAGATGCAAAGTTTTTTTAAATAAATAAATTTAAAAATAAAATTTAAAGAATTTTTTTTTGTTTTTCGGTTTATTTTCTAAAAAAAAGAGATTTATTTTTGTGGTTTTCAATAATTCTTGTTGTGTATGCCATAAACAAGATTCAACTATGTTAGAAAATTTTTATAACATGATTGAATAAGTACTCTTTTCAACTTAGAATTAATTAGTATAGTTATTTTCCTTAAGGATGGTTGTAACTAAATTTGGTAGACAAAAGCCGGTGAGATTTTGAGCCTTTAGACTGACACTTCAGTCTCACTATTTTCTTGATGAGAGATATTCTTCCATAGATTTGTTTCTCTAGAACTTGCTTAGATTCTCTTCAAGGTCACATCGACACATGCATACGTGAACATGATTAAGGCTATTTTTTTTACGCTACTTAAAGCCAAATAGCCTACCCTGAAAATATTTTTTCTTTGGTTGAATCCCTTTGAGTCTTATTGCTTTTATTTTTGTGAACCCACATTACAAGCTTTAACCTGAAAAAAAAAATCCCTACCCAAGCCGGAAAGCTAGTGGAGCATTATGATACGTATGGGTGTACAAAAAAATAAGTGTGGGGGTATCTGAATTTCAAGTTTGGCTACATATTTTCATTCTCAAATTATGGAGTTCCCTTATTGTAAAAATAAAAATGAAAAAAAGAGAGAAAAGAAAGAAAGAAAGAAAAAAGACAGAAAAAAATGAAAAAAGAAAAAGAAAAAAAAAGTGATGGAGGAAATTACTTTTGATATTCATTTTTATTATTTCTCCTCCAATTCCAATAAAGGGGTATGTTGAATACTTTGAATTCAAATTGAAGAAGCTGCTCAATGGAGTGATTGGTTTTTACATGTTTTATATATTCGAGCTAGAGTTACATCATTTTTTGCTCCACTAGTTTTGATGGTTTTTTAGCTACACTCCCAAATATATCCTACCTTAATCCTAAGCCCCATTACAACCCATGAAAAGTCCTTATAATTTATGTTATGCATGTGATCTATGTGGTGGAGAATGAGAAAAATATGCAAGCTTATGGTAGATCATTTCTTTTGGAATGAATTTGAGTGAAACACATACCCTTCAAACAGATAAGAGTTGAGTATTTATTCCCGTGAGGGTCTTCCAATTTAGTTTGCTCTATCTTCAAGTGAAAACACTTACTAAAAAATTAGAAGTTGTCTAAGAATATAATTTTATGATATGTTATGAGTTTTGAAAAACTATTTTATTCTTGATTTATGGCATTACACAACCTTGATTTTGTTTTGGAAAATAAATAAATTAGAGTTTTGTCCGAGGACGAACAAAAGTTAAGTGTGGGGGTATTTGATGAGAACATAAAATATTATATTTTTATCCCTTAATGTTCACCATTTTATGATCATTTTATGACTAAAGGTACTCATTCTATTTATATTTTGCTCTAGGATGCATTTGGAGACACTATGTGCAAAATAGAGCTAAAATGCAATTCTGGACAGTTTTGACACCTTTCACCAAAATGAGCATAACTTTCTCATCCGAATAGCACTTGAGGTCCTTCAAAATGATTCGGAAAGCTAAGACAGAGGGCTACAACTTTCATATTTTGTGATTTTCGAGATTCTGGCTGCATTATGGACGAAAATCAGGCATGAAGTCAGATCAAAGATGCTGTGAACAGAATTAGGAGCCAAAATAACCATTTTTGTACTTGCTTTATGACTTAGTCTTTTTTGGTTTGAGAAGTTGTAACCTTTAGAGGATATGTGGGAGATATTGTGGGCTTGAAAAAACTAATTTATGGTGTATAAAAGGGGGTAGAAATCATGAGAAGGAAGACACAACAACTCTTCTTCTCTTTCTCCAACTTTTCTTTTGAAGTTTTGAAGAACATGTTCGGCTAAAGTCGTGTTGGTCGAAGTGTACGGAAGCCTCGAATCAATAAAAACTTGTGAGATCTAATTTATGTTTATTTGTTTGATTTGTAATTTGAGTATCAAATGTTTTCTTATGCATATTTCATGATTATCTTGTTTAATTACTAGGATGCATACTAGTTTATTACTCTTGATATTCTACTGCTAAATTAGATATCGAATCCGGAATTGTTCGATCCCTCTAATTTGTGAAGCAACCAAGATTTAGTAAATTACTGCTTTGTATTATTAAATCTTAGGAAGAAACCATTCGACAAAATTAAATGAACCGCTTGTGCTTGTGTTATTTTGTTTCATCGATCTCATTAAGTTTAATACGCTACTAAATTAAACCTTTAGCGCTTGTCTGAGGTTGTTTAGTAGTTAAGGTTAATTAGTCGCTTGTTTCTAATTAATTGTGGCTAAAGGAGATAGGAAATAATTCCAACGATGAATATTCATAATACAAATCAATATATATTTGCATCTATGATCAGTTTCAAGATTCCGATGGTAGACGTAGACTTAGACCAACATTTGTTATTTTGATTTATTTTCATATTCTACTTTCTCTTTTTATTTTCTTTCATTTTATTCATTCCCCCTTTTATTATTCTTAGTACAAATCTAAACTAATTACTCTCTGTGGAAACGATCCTTACTCACACTACTACATTTTTAAGAGTAAAGGTTTTATTTTTGGGTGCCTACGACAGCACACATAAAATTTGGTGTGCTGTCGTATGCACCCAAAAATAAAACCTTACTCTTAAAATTATATGTAGTAGAGAGTAAGGATCGATCCCACGGAGAGTAATTAGTATAAATTTTATGCTACGTGAACAAGGATTGGGGAAGAGAGTTTTGAAAAGAAAATTTAAGAAGAGATAAAGCAATTAAAGTATTAAAATCAATCAAGGAACAAATATTGATCTCAGTGAACATCCACCATTGGAAATCATAAAATTGATCATTGATGCAAGCATAAATTAAATCATACTTTGAACATTTACCGTTGGAAGTATCTTCCTATCTCTCTTAGGCTTAGTTAAAAGCGACCTAATTAACTTTACTTACTAAATAATCTAAGACAAGCACTATAGATTCAATCTAGCAAGTTCTTAAAGAACAAAGAGATCGATAAAGCAAAATAATACAAGCACAAGCGGTTGCATTTAATTTTGTCAAACGTTTTTCTCCTAAGATCTAACAAAACAAAGCAGTTTTATTAAAGCTTGGTTGCTTCACAAATTAGAAACATCAAACTATTACGGATTTGATATCTAATTTAGCGGTAGATCGAAATGAATAATAAACTAGTAGGCCTCCTAGTAATTAAACAAAACAATCATAAAAGTTGGCACAGAAAATATTCAATATTCAAAGTATAACTCAAATATATAAAGCAATTTAGATCTCACAAGTTTACTGATTCTAAGGCTTCCGTACACTTCGACCAACAAGACTTCTAGCCGCACATGTTCTTCAAAACTTGAAAAGAAAAGTTGGAGAAAGAGAAGAAGAGTTGTGTTGTGTCAAGGCCACAATATCTCCCCACATATCCTCTAAAAGTTACAACTTCTCAAACCAAATAGAATAAGTAGGAACATGGTTATTTTGGTTCCTATTTTTGTTCACAGCATCTTTGACCCAACTTCAAGTCTGTTTTCGTCCATGATGCAGCCAGAATCTCGAAAATCACAAAATATGAAAGTTGTAGCCCTCTGTCTTAGCTTTTCGAATCATTTTGAAGGACCTCAATTGCTATTCGGATGAGGAAGTTATGCTCATTTTGGTGAAAGGTGTCAAAACTGTCCAGAATTACATTTTAGCTCCATTTTGCACATAATGTCTCCAATTGCATCCTAAAGCAAAATATAAATATAATCAGTACCTTTAGTCATAAAATGAGCATAAAATGGTGAACACTAAGGGATAAAAATATAACATTTTACGTTCTCATCAAATACCCCCACACTTATTTTTATACACCCATACTAGGAGAAAAACCTCGCTCCGGATTGGGGGAGAGAGTTTTGAAAAGAAAAATTAAGAAGAACTAAAGCAATTAAAGTATTAAAATCAATCAAGGAACAAATATTGGTCTCAGTGAACATTCACCATTGGAAATCATAAAATTCATCATTGATGTAAGCGTAAATTAAATCATACTTTGATCATTTACCGTTGGAAGTATCTTCCTATCTCTCTTAGGCTTAGTTAATCAGATACAAGCGACCTAATTAACTTTACTTACTAAATAATCTAAGACAAGCACTATAGATTCAATCTAGCAAGTTCTTAAAGAACAAAGAGATCGATAAAGCAAAATAATCCCCGGCAACGGCGTCAAAATTTGGTGTGCTGTCGTAGGCACCCAAAAATAAAACCTTTACTCTTAAAAATGTAGTAGTGTGAGTAAGGATCGTTTCCACAGAGAGTAATTAGTTTAGATTTGTACTAAGTGAATAATAAAAGGGGGAATGAATAAAATGAAAGAAAATAAAAAAGAGAAAGTAGAATATGAAAATAAATCAAAATAACAAATGTTGGTCTAAGTCTACGTCTACCATCGGAATATTGAAACTGATCATAGATGCAAATATATATTGATTTGTATTATGAATATCATCGTTGGAATTATTTCCTATCTCCTTTAGCCACAATTAATTAGAAACAAGCGACCTAATTAACCTTAACTACTAAACAACCTCAGACAAGCGCTAAAGGTTTAATTTAGTAGCGTATTAAACTTAATGAGATCGATGAAACAAAATAACACAAGCACAAGCGGTTACATTTAATTTTGTCGAATGGTTTCTTCCTAAGATTTAATAATACAAAGCAGTAATTTACTAAATCTTGGTTGCTTCACAAATTAGAGAGATCGAACAATTCCGGATTCGATATCTAATTTAGCAGTAGAATATCAAGAGTAATAAACTAGTATGCATCCTTGTAATTAAACAAGATAATCATGAAATATGCATAAAAAACATTTGATACTCAAATTACAAATCAAACAAATAAACATAAATTAGATCTCACAAGTTTTTATTGATTCCGAGGCTTCCGTACACTTCGACCAACACGACTTTAGCCGAACATGTTCTTCAAAACTTCAAAAAAAGTTGGAGAAAGAGAAGAAGAGTTGTCTTGTGTCTTCCTTCTCATGATTTCTACCCCCTTTTATACACCATAAATTAGTTTTTTTAAGCCCACAATATCTCCCACATATCCTCTAAAGGTTACAACTTCTCAAACCAAAAAAGACTCATAAAGCAAGTACAAAAATGGTTATTTTGGCTCCTAATTCTGTTCACAGCATCTTTGATCTGACTTCATGCCTGATTTCGTCCATAATGCAGCCAGAATCTCGAAAATCACAAAATATGAAAGTTTTAGCCCTCTGTCTTAGCTTTCCGAATCATTTTGAAGGACCTCAATTGCTATTCGGATGAGAAAGTTATGCTCATTTTGGTGAAAGGTGTCAAAACTGTCCAGAATTGCATTTTAGCTCTATTTTGCACATAGTGTCTCCAAATGCATCCTAGAGCAAAATATAAATAGAATGAGTACCTTTAGTCATAAAATGATCATAAAATGGCGAACATTAAGGGATAAAAATAATATTTTGTTCTCATCAATGTTCAATGAAGAAGCCCTTGAACGATGAAGCCAGCCTAACTGTCGCTTCATGATATGGGACAAGATCCGGGTGTCGAACTTCATACGTGCCTCTAACCTGATTGACTATCCGTTTAGAGTCTCCATATACTTCAAGATATTCAATATCTAATTTTTTAGCCAATTGGAGACCAATGAGCAGAGCGTTGTATTCAGCCACGTTATTGGAACACGACTTGTCTAAAGAATAAGCTCTTTGAATAGCTAATCCTTCTGGCGATACAAGGACGATTCCAACTCCAGTGACAATGGCACATTTTGGTCCTATTCTAGATGCACTGTCAAATATATATGCCAGGCAAGAATTTCTTCTGAAATCATGTTGGATTCCAAAGTTTCGTCTAGAATCTCGTCAAAGTTTAGATATTTTGGGAATTGGATGAGCTACCAGGAAGTCAAGAGCATGACCCTTAACAGACTTTTGAGGAATATAAACCATCATATTGCTATAATATGGCCCATGTAGCAAGCCTGGAATTGATTGTACTGGGCTTCTTCATCAAGACCCGGAGAGGATTAACTGTGGAAATAATATGAATAGTTTGGCCGGTGATATAATGTCTCGTCTTTTGAATAGCAAACATCAAAGCTATACATTCTTTTTCTACTGGGCTGTATCGATGTTCAGCTCTGATCATTGTACGGCTGAGATAATAGATAGCTTGTTCATGACCTTCTTTTTTCTGAGCTAGTAAGGCACCCAATGAATGATCCATTGCTCGAACATACATCGGGAAGGGTATTCCTGAAACTGGAGGCACTAGAACTGGAGGGTTCTTCAAGTACTGCTTTATCTTTAAATGCTTGCTGATATTCATCAGTCCAAATAAAAGACACACCTTTCTTTATGAGTTGAGTGAACAGTCTACAGCATCCAGAGAGATTTGAGATAAATTTCTGATGTACGCAAGCGTCCCTAGAATTCTCATAGCTCTTTTAAGTTGCATGGAGAACGCATATCTTGATTGGATTTGATTTTCTCAGGGTCAACGTGTATACCTTTAGAGGTAATAATGAATCCGAGAAATTTGCCACTAGAGACTCCCAGGAATGACTTGGTGGATTTATCTTGAGTTGATGTTAGCGCATTAGATCGAATATAGTTCTCAAATCTTAGATGTGGTTTTCCTTTGGACAACTTTTGACAGCAATGTCATCTACATAGCATTCAACTGTCTTTCGTAAATTATCACGAAAGATAGTACTCATAGCCCGCTGATAAGTTGTACCAGCATTTTTAAGACCAAACGGCATGACAGTGTAGCAATAGACTCCGAGAGGAGTATGAAAAGATGTTTGTTTCTTATCTTCTGGGTGCATATTGATTTGATTATATCCTAAAATCTATCCATAAAAGATATCCATTCAAATCCGCAAGTATTATCGATCATGACATTAGTTATCAGAAGAGGAAATTCGTCCTTAGGACAAGCTTTTTAAGGTCTCTGAAGTCGATGTAGACTCGGACCTTCCCTATTTTCTTCATAACTGGAACAACATTAGCCACCCAGTCGGGATGTTGTTCTTCTCTGACGAAGCCACAGGCGATGAGCTTCTTGACTTCAGCTTCTATAGCGTCCATCATGTCAGGTCGAAATTAACGCTGTTGTTGCTTGACTGGCCTCGCATTCGGCAGTATATTGAGCTTGTGAGTAGCGATCTGGGGATCCAATCCCGGCATGTCTTTATAGTCCCAAGTGAATACATCAATATATTCTCCAATAAGTTGAGTCAGTTCTTGTGTATCCGCTTTAGGAAGGCTTTTGCTGATAAATATTGGTCTTGGGAGGCTTCGTCCCCAACATTAACTTGAACCAACTGATCTCCGATAGGAGGCTCACATTGCTCGAAGCGAAGCTCCCATTGAGTATCCATACTTTGTGCCCAAGGATCAGATTTAGAGGCTTCGGTAAAGTCTTTGTCGTCTTCCGAGAACTCGACAGTTACCTTATTGGAAGATAGTGTCACTCGATGGACATGCCCTATACTGGTGTCAAAATCCTGAAACAGAGTCAGAAGAGTTAGATCATTTTCTTTATCTGATTCGGAGGCTTATGGAGTCGGAGTTGGCGAGGTATAACCCAATCCCCGCTTTGTTTTATTATAATATTGTTGTGACTTTCCTTTTCGGCAGGGATACGAATAGGAGTTTGTCTTTCCTTACCACCATTGAGACCAGCTTTAAAATTATAGCCCATCTTTTGAATGATATTTTTTGATTGTTGACTATAACGACATAGTTTAAGTCTTCGTTATCTTGATTTTCTTCTTCACTATCGGGCATGATCTTATGTTCTGTTCCTTTACTAAAAAGTATAGGAAATTCATCTTTCTTCCTGGAAGGAACTAAGAGGAGTCATGTTAGTTCGAACAATACTTCGCCTTGGAGAGGTTGAACTACTCCTATTGTAAGTGGTTCGAAGTTATCTAACATTTTAAATAACATCGAGTATAATAAAAAATATCATATTGTAAAGGAGATGCTACTTTATTGATTTGTACATCATTATTTACAACAGGATTCTTGGCCTTAACAGAAGGCTTAGTAAGGTTGATAACCAGAGGAAAGAAGGAGAAGGTTTGTTACGACGAAGGTCGATAACAAGAGGCTCAGAAGAGTGAGATCCTTCTGTTCCATTTTTACAGTAGGAGGCTTTTTGTTATGAGAGAAAGATGGATAGTCAATATCTGAGAAGAAGATGGACGAGTAGTACGTCCTTTGACGGAGATTATGAGAACATCATCTGAGGTATCTTTCTGATCTTTCCACTATCCATCGCCAACAACCTTCATGAAACTTGTACATCCGAGAATCAGTACAATATGCTTCAATTCCCCTTAAAGGATTTAGGTCAGCTACTTCCTTCTGGACTTTTCTATTGAGTCTAATATTTGAAGCATTGGTGTAGAGTAGATGGTACAATGTTATGCTCATACAGAAAGGGTCTTCCTAGCAAGGCATTATAAGAGCCATGATTATCGCTAACATAGAAAGTAACCTTTGTACGAGGATTACCTATTTGAACTTTCAGGCGAATCTTCCCCAAAGGTTCACTTCTTCTAAAATTAAATCCCAAGATTGTCGTGATAGTTGTTGAAAGATTATGTACAGAATCTTTAATGCAACTAGAAGAGTTTTTGGCATGGCTGAGTGCAGACCCAGGGTCGATCAAGATGCGATCAACCTTTATGGTATCGACATATCCTGTAAAGTAGAGGGGTCGGTCATGACGATTATCTTCCAGCAGCATATCATCTTGTGTAAAGGTGGTTGGGCATCAGCTCCATCACACTATGATAATGAATGCAGGTTACAGGCTCCTCCTCTGGGTTCTTGAGGAGTGTTAGACAAGTATTAGCTTGCATCAAAACTTCACTCAATGTTTCTCGAGTTTCCTGCGAGAGATGCAGTAGCTCAAAAATTGATAACCTTGTCGGGGTATTAGCCCGCTGAGCCAGTATATCAAAATATACGACTTCTCGAGTCCCAGAGCTGGAGTCTTCAATACATTATCAAAGGACAGGCTGCTTTCCTTTGTCGGCTATCGTTGGTTTGGGGGAGTTTGTTCCACTGTAGGTAATAAAACCGATGCAACATTGACAGTAGGAGAAGATGATGCTAGAGGAACCTCTGGAGATAGAGCAGGGTTCTCTTGACCTTCTGAATAGTCTCTCAGGTAAAGTCTTCCAGACCTGGTACCAGTTAAGGCCTCTTCTTCGATATAGGTTCGAAGGACACCATATTGTAACTCTTTTCCTGGATCTTACTTTTGGAAGGTTTCTTTTGGCACGATGAAGAGTTTGTCCAGTAATCCAAACCAACACGAGATTGGTTGTGTGAAAGGCAAAGAAAGAGGTACAGAAGATCCTTTTCCATGATTCAGGCCGGAAGCCTCTTGTAGAACTTATCCCATCTTCTTCATGAGTTTGCAGGATTGTTGACTATATAAATGGAAGGCTAGTTGATAATTGGTTTCTAGCTTTGGCAGCATTGCCTCAGAAGAAGAAGAAGAAAAAGAAGGATCTGCCGTCGAGGTAAAAGTGGTAGTTAAAGGTGGAGGATAATATTCACCCAACGAAGTCATATGACATGAATTGTATTTGGTTGGTTTCTTGAACTTTGAAGAAGGTGCTTCAAAGTCAACCATTAAATCAGGATGAATCTACATAATCTCCCTTTTATCAGTAGACAGAGGAACAAGACCATCAGTTCGTGCAGGTAGGAGATTAATAATATCCAAAGTAGTTTTCGGGATGGGAATGACGCCATCCTGTACAAGTTGAGCAGAAAAATTGCCAAATGTAAAGAGACGATGTTAGCCGTTAGTCTTTTTATCTTGTTGGAGAGTAATTGTACTAGAATTAACCATCTCCTGGATCTTGCCTTTAAGGACATAGAATGCTCGAGTCGGATGTCCGATAAATCTGTGATAACATAATATTTAGGTGGTCAATTTTACCTACTTCCTCTGGCCGTTTTACTTCTGGCAGTTGAAGCTTATTGCTCTTGATCAGACAATCAAAGCTCATGACATCATCTTCATCAAAGGAGTATTCTTCTTTTGGATGTTGTGCCCTCTGTGGTGGTACCATTGGAGTAGGTGTTGATTGACCTATATTGATGGCTAGACTTTTTTTGCCTTTGATATTGATAGCCAAAGTCTCTTTACCCTTGCGGTTGTTTTGACGGCCACCGTTATTTGGTGTAGCGTGTTCATCTTTGTCAAGATTAGTCTTCTGAATACCTAATTGTTTGGACTTGTCAACACTTTCTTCTGCCGCTTTAGCATTCACTATGAATGAAGTCTAATCCTGGAACTGTGTCGATCCAGTCCACATGCTAATTATAGGCAACAGTTTGACTTGCAAGTGTCTATAGTCAAAGCATCTGGTGTTCCAAGAGGCATTTAAGTACCTCACGGCAGAATCGTTCAATAAACCGTTCAATTATTTTATTGTGTCGCTGTTTAATTTTAATGAGAACAGACATAGTCATGTTATTTTTCTCTAATAAAATTGTTCCAGAATATTTGTTTGAATCCAGAGAAAAAGGTTATACAACCATCTAGCAAACTACGGTACCAATCGTAAGCTGCACCTGCTAAACATCCAACGAAACCCTAGTGAGTAGAGCATCATTTGGCAGTAGTTGATCAGTCATTACCTCAAAGTGATTGAGGTACTGACTTGGAGATGTTCTACCATCAAACAGCATAATAGTAAGGGTTTATATTTGGGAGGAAATTGGACTTCCTTTCACTCTATAGGATAAGGCTGCTTGATCCCAAGCTTCTGCAAGCCGTCTTTCTGTTTGAAATCCTCAAATTGAGTACGTAAAAGTTTTACCGCCTCATTGGTATCTCCTATGATTGTGGAGTAGTGGATTGATTTGATATGTTAGGAGGGGTACTTCATGATAAGTACCACCCCCAGCACCAGATTGACTTGGAATAGCCTGCATAGGTATTAAAGCGGTGTGAGGAGACTGCACCCCCAGACCAATGTTGACGGGAGCTGATGTCATTACAGGTTCTTGGGTCAGAATTAGATGCCCGACCGGTGCAACCATATGTTGTGTCATAATTACAGCATTCATGTCTGCCATCATCTCAACCATGCTCTTCAAACTAGCCTTCAAAGCAGTAATTCTCTGCTCTTGACTGTTAGAACTGGAAGCATCTTGATCTTCTATGATGACATAAGTAGTCACTTCTCTAGCTATCGAAGACGAGCTAGTAGAAAATATGGTCCATCCAGAACTTTCACTATCAGCATCAAAGTCATATAAGGAACTACCCCTAGGATAAGTGATAGGGATATCCTCTTGAGTGAAGGCATTTTGGTTGGAATCAGGAAGATTCCTTTAACCGATTATTTCTTGGTCGGAAGGAAGATTCCTTTGACTGATTGTTTCTTGGTTGGAAGGAAGATTTCTTTGACCGATTATTTCTTGGTTGGAAGAAAGATTCCTTTGACCGATTGTTTCTTGGTCGGAAGGAAGATTCCATTGACCGATTGTGTCTCGGCTTCTTGATCTGGTATATTGGTATACTCCTTACTGTTGACTGGGATTGCGGGATGTATTACATCTTGGGCGTTTTCCACCCCAGTGCTTCGAAATATCATGTTGACAGAGGCATACAACAATTTATCTTCATCCACTATCATCGGTTGAGGAATCTAAGAGTAATTCAGATGGTCGAAGATAAACTATTTAGCTGATTAACAGCAGTATTTGATAACTACCTCATGGTGATGGTTACATTGATGTTCTTGGGGCTGCATTATAGATGGATGAGACGGATTTGTGATCTTCCGCTTCAGTTTAAGAATTTCACAGAGATCGGTTACAACAACAGGATGAAAAAAGTCGAAGGAACATATTCTTTAGTGATGTTAGGAACATGATTCTGATTCTTAAGATGTCCAGTGTACAAGGAAGTACTGAGTTGGTTAGCATAGGTAAAGGGGTTCTTGACTTCAGAAGTCTGCTTCTGGCGCAAGTTAGCCACTGGCGCAGGCTGTTTGCATTTTGCTGAAGTAGGTGTTGACTGGCGCCTGTTGAGATAGGTGCGTAAGTCAGATAGGTCTTCTACTTATGTATCTGTCTGAGATACTAGCTTACCCTGCTTGGATCTTGGGATGCACAGGATTGGAAGATCCATAGTTACATTTTGGGATTTGGCAGAATTCCTTTTTGTGTTGCGGAACCTGTTTTTATGTGTTGCCCTGGCATAACCGGGTAACAGAAAGTTCAGTTTGAACAGAACTCACTTTCTTAGTAGAGATTTGATTGTCTCTGCTCAGAGGAGTAGAGTTCCTGCCCAAAAGAGCTTTTATATTGACTGGCACATAGGTGCCACCAGAGATATTGTCTGCCGAGTCAAGGACTGGAGAAGACTTAAAAAATGCCAAATAACGCTTTCCTTTATTCTGTGACAAGGCTGGAATAGGTGTATTCCTTGCCAAGTTCAAATTTGGAGAAGGATTAGCTAAAGAGTGTTTTCCTTTATTTTGTGGCTGAGAGGCCATAGGCGCAGGTTGCGCAGGTTGAGGAAAGGCCAAAGGGCGCTTCCCTTTGTTCTATCTAGCACTCTCGCTAGATAGGTTCTTCCCCGAGTTCAGAACTGGAGAAAATGATGGAGTAGCCAAAAGGCATTTCCTTTTGTTCAGAGCCGAAGAACTAGTAGGCGCAGGTTGCACAAGAGTAATGGTTGGCAGAGAAGCAATCTGCGTAGGTTATACCGGAGTTCTGGTTGGCAGAGAAGCAGTCTGTGCAGGTTACACCGGAGCCAAGGTTGGCAGAGAAATAGTCTGCGCAGGTTGCGCAGGAGCAATGGTTGGTAGAGAGGACTTGAGAGTCCACACTGTGCATGCTTTGTTCTTAGCAACAACTGCGGTGCGCCTAGTGCCCCCAGCACTGATCATTGTTTTATAAGTGGTTTGGTCGACTCAAACGACCAAAGTCTTCTGCGTCTTACCGATCAATACGGTATCACATTGAGTTGTCACTTTCTCGTCAGAGGATAAAGTCGTCACCAGCAAAGTCATCATTTATTTGCAAAAACAAAAGTTTGCTTTCCACAAACTAAGAAAGAAAGAAAGTACAAGAGTACAATTAATTTCTGGGAAATTACAACAATAGGAATCTGATCAGAAGACGATCACTTTATCCCTTGGACAATGTGATATCGAAGACACGATCCTCTGGAAGATGCAATAGCACTTTGTCAGTAGATTATGATCATTAGTGATGCTTTGGAACTGATTTAAAACTCAATTTATAGAGTTTTAAAATAACTGTTTTCTTAGTTGCGCGCACTTTAGGTTGTGCACCTTCTATCCAGTTGTGCGAACGGTTACTTGTACTGTTGGGGACGTGTGGCATCGTTTGAGTGAGATGCACATGGTCGTGGGCAGTATAGTGGACACGTTCTTCGAGATTAGTGGCATACGCGCCATATCATCCTGCTTCTGATAAAAGTTGATCAGGTGGCGCCCACACTCTAGTTGGCACGCGCGCGCAACTTGACGTTTGGCTCCTTTGACTGGGTCTTTTGTGATATGACAATTGATTCCCGTGCTTCTTGATAACTTGTGCAAACTAATCGTCAGCATTAATTGCATGCTGACAAAATCTCCTCGAGCGCCGTGTTGCACGAGATTCGAATGGGTTTTCTTCGACTGATGAGCTGTCAGAGCTGTCAGTAATGATGGCAGCCATTACAGCTTCTCGAGGATGCTTGCCACGTGGAGCTCGCGTACCCTGCCTTCAGGCGCAACATGATACTGGCACAACCTAATAATCTGGCACCACTTGATGATAGCGCACTTTAATGAGTGGCACCCCTGGATTTTTAACTTCTACAGCAGCATAAGCGGAAGTTGTAACGCTCTACTCCCAAAATATGTAGGACTAAGTATGTAGACATGCCAGCTGCATACATACGAAGTATACTCTAATATGTGGAATCCTCGTATGTAATATAAGCTATAAAATGCAGTAAACCATAACAACTAAGCTCATCTACAATAAGAAAATAAATGTATAATAAGATCATCTCTAAATTTATCATCTGTACAAAAGTTGGGCAGAGCTAGATCCACAACCAACCAACTATTTAAATGAGAAGAAAAGTACAAGGAAAGGATGGATAAGAACAGCGATAGACGATCCAAGAGCAAGCCTCCTCGATAAACTGGAAAGACCGCGATCTTGGCTAGAGCACCTGCGAAAAGACACGAAAACACAACCTGGAGAGATCACCAGGTCCTCAGAGGGACGTAATAAGATACAAGAAAATACCGTACCATATAAACTGTGATATAATAGAAAATAAAGTGATACATGCAATAGGGTCTCTAACCATTCTACTGTGAACATACATTTGAGATACAATCCTTCGACGCATGAGCTCTGGCTGATAATAGGATCCGGTATAGTCCCTCTTGAGCACTAGTGACCAAGCGCATAACGTTTAAGAACGTCAGTGGCCAACCTGAGGGGGTAAGCATACCCATATCTCCAGCGGAGCTTCCGGGTTATAAGGAAAAGTGTAATAGAAGCCCATATGTCAGGTATTGTTCTCCCCACCCAATGCCTAGTATCGTCATCACCATGACTAATATAAACCTAATAACCGCCAAGTCTACTAGCATACAATTCTATTGGCAGTTACTCATATCCGTCGCACGCCTCAGACGTATCGGTGGCCAGCCGACTACACGAGTACGTGTCCTGATGTGACTTACAACATGTGATAAAGCAAGTGTCAAGGCCGTATGAGATATACCAATACCTCATCATCAATGGGTGGTCACTAGACTAAGTCAATGCAAGAGAAATAACAAAAACAAATAAAAATGACCGATAGGGTCGCTTGCACTAAAGTGTGACTTGGACGCACAGTGATATAATACTAACAACAGATAAGTAATGCTGAATATAAGTAACTAAAAATAAGAATAAGTAAATAACAGAGTAAGGTGGCAAGGTATCTTGCCTGGTGGTACGGGAATGGCAACTCCAATAGTCACAAGCATCAACAAAAGAAAGTCACAATCTACGAATGGCTCCGGATGCTGAAACAAACATCAAGAACGTTCCTGGTGTAAAAGATATATCTAGAAAACGCCTGTCCAAAAGTTCAATTCTGGAACAGAGGCAAAATTGTAATTTTAGGTCAAAACGATGTCCGCCATTGGACCCATTTTGTACCGAAATGCGTGCCAGTATATATGGTCTCTAAAGTCGTCAAACAACATGTCAAAGAGTCCGAATTGCGGGCCCGCCAAATAGACGTTCCGGTCGACCTTCTCAGAATCGAACCAAACTTAGCACATAGGACCAGAATTTTCGTATGCTCCTGTTGGCACAAGTTTCGTCTCGATACGACGAACGTACACGAAGTTATGGCCAAGTTTGCAAAAGGTCGATACAGGGGTATCTCGACGGATATGTACTGATTTCGTCACGCATGCACAACGAAATCGAGTTCCGTCAGTTCCCACGCGTCGGCAACGTCCGTACGCGCCTTTCGATGCATATAGTGCTCGACCATGTCGTCCGATTTGTCGGGACGCATGCTGTATCGGTAGGTTTTCATAATTTATATAGTTTTAAGAATAGTTTTTCTCCAAACTTTAACTTCGAATAACTTTGCATTAAGCTAATGAATTTATGAACTACAATAGGGGGTTTCGAGCATCTATATGTTGTCTATGACTGACATAAATTGGTTCTGAGGAACTGTCAGTAGGTTGGCCGCAAACAGCCTTCCAAGTCGGGTGTTTAGGTTAACTTATGTTCTGTTTTTCGAGCAAGTTTTTGCTCAACTTTGGATCGATTTCCTGTACTGGATGATCGCCTATATCCAAATCTACTCGTTGGGATTTGTAGGGGGTTATGCAGGCTACTCCTAGGTTATTACAAAATCAAAAACAATCGAGAGACTAGGGAAAATTTTGGTTACGAAGATGGAACCTTGCGATCGGCAAAACTGGGCATCCGCGGCTTCTTCTCGGGCTTGGCGGTGTCCACGACGTTCAGTCGATCTCCGGCAACCTACAGGAGATGGGGGGTGTTCGTGGGGATAGTTGGAAGGCTGTGGGGTCGTCGATCGAGTTCACAAGTGAATTTCTTAGGGTTTGAAGGATTTATATCGGGTGTGTTCCTATATAAATCTGAATTTAAACCTAATTAAATTCGAATTCATCTAGGGTTTTGATTCGAATTCGAGGCCAAATATTCGTGGAGAAAATTACTAGGATTACAGCAAAAAAAATTAAAGTAATTTGGTCAGGATTTGAGTTGGACTTGGATATTTCGAAAACAACTTCCCCCAGCAATGTCGGGCTCGGCTTGGAGACGGAAAGTATACAGTAACTTTTTTTTACCCAATACTAGTATTTATTTTTTTATTTCTTTTACTCAATATATATATATATATATATATTATATTATAATATATATATTATATAATATATATATATATATATATATATCAATACAGACTCCAAAAAATTTTGAAAATTTCTAAAAATCACTAAATACCCCTAATGTTATTTTAATGAATAATTTCCAAGCAATATATATTATAATTAATTATTAACTGTACTTTAGATAGGACTACCATAATAATAAATAAAATTCCTAAAACTTCTAAAATATATAATATCCTCTAGTGGATTCCAGTACTAAATTTGTACCACTTACTTAAATATACTCATAGTACAACAGTACTTGCTATCGCCATTATAATATCTAGCTTAAAAATATTAAAAAAAATTCTGTAAATTTACAAAAAAAAATCTCTAAATTTGATGGGCCTTACATCCTACCCTATTTATTAAAATTTCGTCCTCGAAATTAAAATACTTTTAATATCAAAGAATAACAATATTAAAATATAAGGGGAGGGTGAACACGTCAAATTGTGCCCCGGTTTCTAAGAAGATGGATGAAGCAGTTTTGGAAAGAATTCGGATTGTCATCATGTTCTACGAGCTGGGGTATTCTTTATTCAAGGCTCTACCCAACTTATAGAAGTTGGCCAACTGTGAGAATCGTTGTTATCAAACCTATGAGAGGGACAATTTCTAGGGATAGGCACGAGAATATCGGACACCTCCTGACTACAGTCATGAATTCTAAGTTGGCCTAGATATTGCCATGGCGTTCATGGTCAATAACTTCTATAGAAGGATTATTGCAAGTCAACATCGTTCCTATCGACCATGCTTTCAACAAGATGGTAGGTAGGAATCTTTTGTTCGGATATAACTAGAAGGTATCGGTTCAAAGGAATTTTAGTCTTCGCCCAACGTGGGTAGCTAAAAGAGATCTGGAGATAGAATAATTTATGGGTCAAGAGATGAAAGTCTATAATAAGTACGAGAACCTTGCTATAGAATATGATTAAGTAGGTGTTTGGAATCTTAAGTCATAATGACTAGTGTGTGCGGGTTGGTATTTGGTGTTGTATAGGAGGCGTGTGCTTGCTTGCGTGGAATGCTTTTGTCGTTGGTGTGATATGTCTTGCATGGATTAGTATTCAGTTTATTTAAGGGGGTTGATATTGCACGGTTAAATCAGAATGGAATGAAAGTAGTCCTATATGGTATGTTCTAAGAGGAAATACTTCATACTGGTAGCTTAATTGAAATAGAGCACAGAAAGGTGTGTTTGTGTAGGACATACACGTCCTGTGTATAGCTTGACTGGTCTAGTTCATGAGGGTAAAATTGTTGGAAGGAAAAAAGTTTGTGTTGTGCTCCAAATATTAAAGTCACGGTCGGGTATCAAATGTTACAGATAGGAGTGGACATTATGAACCACTGTTTTATTAGTTCCATTACAACCAATATATCTCCAACATTTTCTAATTCAAGAACCCTACGTTCTTAGAGAGACTTGTAGTCTAGGCATTTCAGAAATTTATGTTCTCGAAACTAACAAGGATACGATACTATGATAGAATGGGATTTGTAGGATCAAAGTTGCGATCTTTTACTACGGTTACCTAACCGCACGAGCAAGGGATACAAAATGCAATACGAAGATCGTATCGCAACTTCTAAACGGTTGGAAGATTAGTTATGAAGGAAATCTAAGTTTGGCATCCATTCTAAAAGATTGAGTAATAGAAAGAACAATAGTAGAACATCCAAAAAGATCATATTTCAAGGAGATATGGTGAATAGATTTATGAAAGAAGGATTAGTGGACCTATGGGGTGGGAACTACATAATTGGTGTAGGGACCTACTTCATAAAGTTTGGTTTTATAGTCCAATTATAGCAATAGGCGAGGATGGGTTTGACTGAATCTCAAAGGGTTCCCTAATTGAACTTCAACCTTGATTGCATGAACCTTAGATTTTTATCTATAGTGGCTAGACAAAATCTCGTAGAATCAATTTAAGTCATCCCTATTAGGTTAAGGTAATGTAGAATAGGTTCCAACTCAAGTGGTTGGGCTATTTGCTCATTGGGTTGGTCAACTAGGTTCATTAAGCCCACAAATGTGCTTTCTGTGACTTTTGAGTTTAAGTAGCACATGGGGCCTTAATTGGGTGGCACACTAATGGTATGTGTGTAGAAGGCTTCGAGTAGATCACAACCATATATTGGATCGAAAGATTTGGGTCGATCTTGGATCTCTAATTGAAGTCAAAAAGTACATCGGTATCATGGTAAGGTTTATGGCTAGTCCTTTTGACCGAAAAGTCGTATCAAAAATAGAGTATAAGGGGACGTGTTTGAGTAGGACGTGATATGCCCAAATGAAGGTGGATACGTCTAGGTCTTGTATATGAAGTTTGTTGGAAGGTAACAGTTAATATTGTACTCCGAATATCAATGTCACGGTAGGAAATACTAAATGATCTAAAATAGAAAGTAGGAGTTCATGGTTCACTAATTTATCTTCCTAGTGAGAACTAATTTACTTTATTCAATTATAAGCTTAGTGAATCCCAAAAATGTAGAAGGCTTACAATCTATTCACTCTAGAGACTAGGACATGGTTTTAGG
>JANAVB010009494.1:0-15407 GCA_029216955.1 Iris pallida
CCACATCAGCTACCCCAAGTGGACATCTCAATATAACGCTTTTGATGTGCAGAGGTGTGCATATGGGGTATAGTAGGGCACATGTGGGTGCCATGTGGGGGTGTTTTCTAGAAGGAAAATGTGATTAACTCCAACAAGGAAGCATGTTGCTTCTTGTCGTTCGGACTCGGACTCGGACATGAGCTCAAGGATGCTTCGTGCATACACGGAAGCATATAAGGGGGTAGGTGTGGACTGGCACATGACTACGTTGATTGTGGGATGATTTAAAATATCAAACTCTAATTTTGGGTATTAGTATTTTACTCCCACATCGGATAAGAGAAGAAGTGAAGTCTTATTACACGCTATATATAGAGCCCCCTGGCCTCCTTTGTGAGGGGCACAAAAATAAAATAATAAAGGGAGCCCATTGGGTCCAGCGAGGCCGTTCGAGTCATAAAAGTTGACTTCGAGCGTTCTAAAAGTTTTTTGTGAACTTGCTGGTTCCTGCAGTAGATCGCGGTGGGTGAATCTTGCTTTGAGCAACGATGGTTTTACCATCCCAACAAAAATAATATTTTATTATTATTTCTTCTTCATAAATAGGCAAAAGTTGGCATCGGAAGATAGCCCGAGCACCTACAAAATCTCCAGCGATAGGAGGACGCCAGGACGGAAAGGACAAACGAAGCACTAGCAACTGGAGTCGGGAGAAAACTAACCCATCAGCGCCAGTGACCAGTCCAGGCTAACCCGGGGGACATAAAAAAGAAAGAGGAAAAGAAGGATTGGGCAAGCCCCAAGGCAAGAGCTCAGTTTTGACCCTCCCTATGAGTCTAAGGCTACGGAGGTCTCTAAGGATTGGTCGAAAGATTCTTACACCGACCGCTGGTGGAACGTAAGTACCGAGGCGCCGTAGACACGAAGGCCTTTTCACGTTTGGAGTCAAAGTAAGCCTCTTGATTGGAATGCTCAATGTTCAGAATGCCTTGAGCAACGTCGATGGCTTGTTCTACCTCCAACATCCTGGCTAGGATCGCTGGTATGTATTCCGGTTGTTCGACCATGGCTCTAATGACTGTAGATTCCTTGGTCGCTTCCTCCGGTGAACTGATCGCAGCTATCCGATCGAAATAATCATGCAGAAAGTGTAGGGACTCCCTAATCGTATTAAGTGCAGTCGAACTATGGTACACTTCTGATGTTCTAACTGGAGAATTGGCAGCTGTATGTAACAGTTGCACTTTTGTGTTCGATGAATTATTACTATACTATTTTTCGTAGTATTGAACAAGAATCACGATTGTACAAAGACTTAATTGGTACACAAGATGTATTCAAGGTGCGACAAGATGTTGTGAAAACTAATTGAATTTATATGTACAAGATCTAGGAAATGAATAAGATAGAACAACAATATGAAAATATGAACGGAATACAGTTATGGTTTGAATTTTACAGAAATCTTATTAGAAAATTATGCATTCTTGAGCAGTCCATGTGCAAATGAGCTATAAGAATTGATACTAAGGAACAGTTTGGTCGAGATTATTGAATGGTTAATATTTTGAATACAAGTTGCATTTGTAGCTTCTTTGATTTCATTACCATTGGCATTGGCTAAAGTGCACTATATTTTTGGTTGAAGTATAAATGGGTTTGGTTTGATGGAGCATATATGGTTTGACTAATAGTTTGATTATGGTCTTAATCGAACACAATCTGCCTCCCACTCTTGCATTATATTATCTTCCAAATAACACAGTATGGAAGCTAGTATACATTCTAGCATAAGGTAGTACTGGTCGCAACCCCAATAGAGGAGGTTATATATGAAAAGTAAAGCATGGTCACCCCAGCAGTCGTAGACAGAATCAAATAGCAAAATATATATCCTAAAAAACATAAAAAATGTCCCTTAAATGCAGATCTAGGAAAGGTGAAGCTCCTTTCAAGTGACAAAGGACCAAGATCCACAAATTTTAATTATGGACGTGAAGGTCATTGGTCCCGCACCTGCTGTGCCTTGAAGAAAGCGAGGCCAAATATCAGAAAAACTAGAAGGATGAAGCAAATGTCCTCAATTATAAAAAGACGTCAACGCTTACGTCAGTATATATAATCATTACACTTTTACAGTGGAGTGATACCTTTTGACAATATGCGGTTAAAGCATATACGACAGAGGACTGTGCCTTAGTACATTTTTGCTCCTTGTCTATGTGCAACTATGAAGTAGACAGTTACGAATTTCAGGAGATCGTGTGTTGATGTAGCATGTTACAGTATACATCTCAAAGTTTGAGTTGTATTTCCTCGTAATCGATGCCACATGGCTGCCCGACCGTGATACGTTCGTCCCTACGTTCTGCAGTCCTATATGTAGGCAGTTTCTGTGCACATAAGAACATAAAACATTATATTTTCAGTTCCTATGCACGCATTAATATTACATTGTGAATGCCTATATATAACTTGGACATGTGCTTCTAAGGGATCGAAAGTTTTTGTATTAGAATCGACTTGCTTCCAAATCTGTCAGTGAGCTAGAGTTAGCGAGTTCTCTCCAACCATTGCACCTAATCGTTAACGTAGAGTAAAGAACTCAACTGCAAAATTAATCTCCATTGCTCCCACTCCCCGAATTTTCTTTTGTACTTAGGATTCTTTTGTACCCTTTTAAATAAATTATATAAAAATTTCATATACTATTTGTAACGGAAACAAAGACAATTTGCAGGAAGAAGTATCATGTAGGATCCCCATGTCTACAAGGAAGAAATCTTGCAAAAATGAGTATCTCATGGGAAGCTCATGTTTGCATAAAGGCAAGCTTGTTGGAAGAAGACAGAACGACAGGGTCATGACTTGGGACATGCTCATGTACAGAGGTATATTGGACCATTTAGAGGTATATTTTGACATGACGGTAAAGATGGAACCATTAGCCCATGTTTTGTAATTATAGGCTAAGTGTGGAGTCAGTTAATCCAAATTTGTGTGGGATTAAAAGTAGGGTATGGCACGTGGCTTTATGTTTGAATGTCCTACTAGGATATGATGTCGTATGGCAATAATTATACGAGGATCAATGCATGTTATTGTGTAATTGAAGCCACGTTTTGCCACGTGACTTCCTGGTGTTGCTACTACACACACCACGACAAATGCGATCTCGAACAACTGCCTAACAAGTTTCCTCGATCTCTAAAATATTCTTTATGTTCTCTATGCATTATCATGTAGATTTATGAACACTATTATTTGCCATGACAAAAGGTCATACAAATTTTTTTGTATATTAAACGTGTAAAGAGTACAATCGATTCCTAAACAGAAGATCTAAGTACAAAATTTTCTGGAGAAGTATAACGGTGGAGATCGAGCATTGCAGCGGCTCCTTTACTCCGTTGACGATCTGACGACGAGTTGAACTTGCTCTGGCTTTCTGGTGCCTGTGATTGGAACTCTGGGGTTGCCAATCAAGAGGATGCCGAAGTTATGAAGATTTTGAAGCCTCTTTATTGAAGAAAAACTTCTCTTATTTATAGGGGAGCACATACACGATGTGCATAAGGATTGTGCAGGAATGCTGCACGTAAAGATATGAGAGAATCTCAAGGTTGCACGGTGAGGACTGCTGCGGAGCTGACACGTGGCGGATGCTGGAATTCTCTTTTATTAAGATCTTGGGGAGTTACCAACATAACTGAATAAACGGCACCTGACATGCATTTAATGTTGATTGGATTATCCTGAGCAGATTCTGATCCTATCCTGAAGTTGGATTTTATCCTTATCTTAGGGGGTCATTGGTTTAAACAAACTGATTGGATATGGCCCACGTCCATGGATACAAGCTTCGTCTTTACCTATGATTTAAACAAACTGATAGGATATTGCTCTTATCAACAGATTCAAACTCTATCCTATCTTAAGAGCGGTGGTTTAAACAAACCAATTGGGTGATATCCGAAAAGATATAGATACCTGACTTGCCACGTGGAATAATGCCACCTCATAGGACTGCACTTTTATGCGAGCTGCGCTTCTGGTGAGGTTCGGATGTCACTGTGCTTTTTGAGCAACGAGTAGACTGTGTTTTGAAAATGACGGAGTCACTGTGC
This sequence comes from Iris pallida, assembly GCA_029216955.1. Lineage (NCBI taxonomy): Eukaryota > Viridiplantae > Streptophyta > Magnoliopsida > Asparagales > Iridaceae > Iris > Iris pallida. The sequence continues at coordinate 4,110 of JANAVB010009494.1, forward strand.
TTTTGTGTGATGAGTAGACTGTGTTTCGAAGACGACGGAGTCACTGTGCTTTGGGACGACAAGTAGACCGTGTTTCGAAGACGACGGAGTCATTGTGCTTTAGGGCGATGAGTAGACTGTGCTTGAGGCAGCAAAGTGTCAGCTGAAGGAGCTATTGAACGGGATGCGCTTCTGGGTGGAATGGAAGGAGCTGCACTTCTGGTTTGAAGCGAGGGAGCTGCACTTCTGAGTCGAACCAAAGTGACTGTGCTTCTGAGTCGTGCTAAAGTGGTTGCACTTCTGAGTCGAACTGAAGTGGCTGTGCTTCTAAGTCGAACTGAAGTGGCTACACTTCTGAGTCGAATGAGCTAGTTTTTGCCGAAGTCATAAGAGCGATTTAATGACTGCTCTTTCTATGAATGAGTCATTTATCCTCTTCTTTAATGGCTGCCATCATTTACGGAATTCAAGAAGTTCGTAGCTTAGGATTCAGTCAAATGAATCTATTAATGTGATTCATTGTGCTGACTCTTAGGTTTATCCCATTAATTTGGAGATCTTTGACCGACGGCCACATGGCATGTGGCTTGGACCGCACTCAGCCTATATAGAGGAAAGCTTTTCTGAAGGGTTACATCCACTGTCTCTTAGCATTTCCATCGTCATGCTCGATCCTGACTTACTTCGAACGGCCATTGGCCTTGGACAAGTCTACTGTGGGTTGTGGATCCCTTCGTTCAAAGAAGCTATGTCCTTGTAGAAGAACTGCTGTGAGTTTTGAGATATACTTGAGCATTTGGCATAAGGAGTTCGAACCTGAACAACATCTTGGAGGTCTTCGAGATCCAAGCTCCCGGGTCTGGATTGATTACCAATCCGAAGAGCCACAGGTTGTGCTATATCCTACTCAAGAGTTGAAATAGTATGGCGAGCAGGAGCTGTGTTCTGGCTCAGGCCAATGGCTGCTTCATTAGCCATATTGGAGTTCTTTCGCGTCTAGCTAGAAAGTGGTCTGCTCTGACGAAGAAGTGATTCGCTCTGACAGGCTGCACGTCTAGGGGCTGCACATTTGCGAAGAAGATTGCCCACTTGTAGACTTTAGGCGTTTCTAGTCTTTATATGTAATCATAAAGAATCTGTAGTAGATTCTTATAGGCATGATTTTAATAAAGAACTCTTTATGCACCCTCTTTGTACGTCTTATTGTGGTTTTGTCAGTTGTCTGCGCTTTTGGGTACCTGCGTGATTGTGAAGTCATGTGTAGCAAGTATTGTCAATTGCGCTTTTGATATGTCTACGCTTTTTCATGCTTCTACAACTATCAATTGTAGCTTCGCAAGAAGCAAAGTCACAAGAAACACAGTTTGCCCGAAGCAAATTTCACTGGAAGCATAGATCGCTGGAAGCAAATTTTGCTGGAAGCGAAGTTCCCAAGAAGCATAGTTCACTAGAAGCACAATTCGTTGGAAGCAAAGTATGCAGGAAGCACAGTTCACTGGAACAAGCATCCTGTAGGAAGTCACTATGCATAGCCACATTGCTTCTTGCAGTCACAAATGCATGTTTTACGATTGAATGATTTGACAACTGTCCTGATTATCTACTTCAAATTCATTAGGATTCCATGCAGTATGTCACCTTAGACTCTGCACAGGCGGTGAATTGAATGTGATTAGACAACTTCGTAGAGAGAGAGCCTCCACTGAGAGGTGCTCCTTCAAGGTAATTCTACTTGATGGAGGGATGTAACAACATGGGATACTTTTTAGTGCTCCTTTACAGAAATACTTCTGCTCATAGGAAGAACGTTCATGTATGGTAGCTTACCACAGATGGTTTCTATTTGATAAAAATTTTTTATGCTTCTATAGTTATCTATGATTTTATCAATTGTCTTATTCTTAACCCATGCAATAGTAACTAATGGATAAAATCATGTTGTATGTCCACCAAAAGAAGAATGTCAATTTTCTTAGCAATAACAAATGTTCCGTCTTCACCAATGGATTTAGAATATACTCTCCAGTTACAACTTAATTTTTTATATTTAAATACAATCCCGCATGCATTTTTAAAGTAGCTGAACAAGTAAAATTATGTTCAATTGTAATATTACAAATAAAACTTCTGCATTTAGAATGATTTTAAATAATTTTTTGATGAATAATTTAGCAGTGTTAACATTATCATCAAATTCATGATCTAAATTTTAATTAAATCATCACAATATTCATCATCGTTATCACTTTCAACCAATGTACATTTTTCTTCAGTAGGAACTACTTGGTGAGAAGAACTAGGACCACTATTAACAATTTGATTATTAAAAGCATGTTTACTAGTTATATTATTAATTTTTTGTGGTAGTGAGTAACATAAATATTCATATATGATGATTGTAAATTAACTTGACGAACAAACTTCCATGATTGTTTGCCATCTAATAATAAACAAGTAGATACAAAAATATGTCTTAATATAAATTCATAATCGATAAAAAAATTGTTCAATAATTAGATTGTGCAAATTATCTAACATAATATTCCATTCAATTATAAGAAATTGGGTTAAACCTCCTTCGTAAGCTAACTCAATAGGTATACCTTCATGCGAGCACAATATTGTTAGACTTTGATCCTTGGGGAACAAAAACTATAAAAAAATCAAACCAATAGTACTTCTGAACATGAGCTTCTAAATGGAGTAAATAGAACTATCGAAGAACTTCTGAATGTGCTCTTGAAGAAGAATTTCTGAAAGTAGTAAAAAATAGATATCTGAATATATGGAGAAAATAAAAAAAATTAGAGAAGAAAAAAGTTTGATGTGTTATTCTAGTGCAAACACTAAAATTTATAGACTATCAGTTGTCCACAAGGAAAAAGTAGTCGTTGAAGAAATAATCATTGGGGAAAACCTTGATGCCCAACGAACAAATCCCAGTAACCAAACAAACAAACCCAACCAACCAAAGAAACCACCAAAAAAACAAACTCATCAACCTAACAAATCCAACCAACAAACCCAACCAACCAAAAAAACCACCAAAAATGTTATGCTCGGTTTACGCCATTCAGACTGGGCACAAGTTCCGCTAGCCAGTCTGGAAGAATCTATCTTCGTTTTATTTTTACTTTTTTTAAAGATGTTTTTGTTAAGCCTATTTTTTTGAAATTATTTTCTTACAAACAAATTTTATGTTAAAAATATAGAGGACTTGAATACAAAAAAAACTTATAAAATTTTAATCCATAATTTATTGTAAAAATCAAAGAGAAAGAGAAGAGTTGGTAGCTGAATCAATAATCTGGGGCTTTCTCATTGATAATATCTCTGGAGAGGGAATAGGATAGAGGTGGTTGTAGATAAGGATAAGGGCATCCATATTTGGATTTATCCTAAATCACAATACTCCCCTTGGATGACCACTTTAATTGTTGTCTCATTAAAAATATTTTTATGGAAGAACCTATCTTTGTAAAAAAAAATTATAGTAAGGAAAGAGTACAATAATATTCTTTAGAATAGGATTCTTCAGGAATCCAAGTGGGTGCGACTTACATCGCCTCGTTAACAAACATTTCGAAGAAAAAAATCCAGTAGAAAAACCTTCATCGATGGAATAGAGTATAACGCATAAAGACATGCTTCAAGATGCCTCTAGCATCTTCAGGATGCTTGCATACAATATGCTCCCCCTCAAAAAATATTACATTCTAGTTCTTACATCAATCCAAATAAAAAATCAACCCCCCAATACATTTGAATATTATATATCACCCCAACACTATATTTGCTTATACATACCCACATCCTTATGAATAGTTTGTAGGATCTATTTATGATTCCTGGAAGCTCGCAACATCTCCTGATATGTTGAACTGTTGAAATCATAGCCATGTACATTATTTATTTCCTTCATTAAGTGTAAGAATGAATTAAGGTATTTATTTACTTTATTTTCCTCTGAAATACCTGCATGATTATTTAGAAACATATCTTGTTTGTAGTATTACTTAAAAAGGATCAGTTATATACCATTCGTATGCATATCTCACAAGATCAAAACATTCATATGAATTAAATCAAGAAACATTTATGTGTCTTATGTCCAGTACCTATGTGTAAGTGTATATCAGCATGTTCATATAAATATATTATGCTAAATGAATGACAATAAAAAGTTTTATATTTGCTCTTTAAATATGACTCTACAGGACCCAGCACATGTTCTTTTATTCTTAAGGTCGTAACGGATACCATTGACATGTCCATTATGGTAATTACCATTTTAATTCTCTTCAGGAGATCTTCTCTTCAAGAGATCTCTTCTTGAGATTTATCTCTATGGAAGATTATCTTTTTAATATTATATCTTCGGTTGATTATAAGAGATCTTTTCTAGAGGTTTATCTCTTCTGGAGATTATTTCATATGAAGATTATCACTTCTTAAGATTATATAATAATTATCTCTTTGGAGATTATATTTCTTTCAAAAGATTCTCACTTTAGGAGAAATTTTCAATCCCTTCAGGAGATATTGTCATATTTTCTCCCTCCTTAGGATATTATCTCTTCAGAGAATCTTCTTTTCAGGGGGTACTTCTAATCACTTCTGGAGATACTCTCATGTACATAGACGCCTGTTTTGAAGAATCCATTCAAGAATTTCTTCATAAATAGGCCTGAATATTTATAATTACTAATATATCATTTCCTAGACAGATACTTAATTAGCCTATCACATTCTTCCGGATGGTTTTAGTTCATACATAGCTCACTTTCGTAAATCCTTCCAGGATAACATGGTAATTTTAAATCATTCAAGGATATACCCAGAAATTTAAATCCTTCAGAGATTTTGTATATATTATCATCTAGGTTATCATGACAAAAGAATAAATTTCTTGATATTATATTTATGGGCAATTCGAGAATTCTTGAGCTAATATTGTTCTATAAATTTGGATATATTTTTTATTTGTTGCAAATACCCATTTAAAACCAACCGGATTTATTCTTTTTGAATTTTGTACTATATGTTGGTGTTTTTGCCTTGGACTAGTGAAAATAGTCCCACATCGGCTACCCACCAAGTGCGTATCTCAATATAACGCTTTTGATGTGCTGAGGTGTGCATATGGGGTATAGTAGGGCACATGTGGGTGCCATGTGGGGTGTTTTCCTAGAAGGGAAATGTGATTAACTCCAACAAGGAAGCATGTTGCTTCTTGTCATTCGGACTCAGACTCGGACATGGGCTCAAGGATGCTTCGTGCATACACGGAAGCATATGAGGGGGTAAGTATGACTGGCACACACTACGTTGATTGCGGGATGATTTAAAATATCAAACTCTAATTTTGGGTATTAGTATTTTACTCCACATTGGATAGAGAAGAAGTGAAGTCTTATTACACTTTATATAGAGCCCCCTGGCCTCCTTTGCGAGGGGCACAAAAATAAAAAAGTAAAGGGAGCCCGTTGAGTCGAGGAGGCCGTTCGAGTCATAAAAAGTTGACTACGAGCGTTCTAAAAGTTCTTTGTGAATTGCTGGTTCCTGACAGTAGATCGTGGTGGGCGAATCTGCTTTGAGCAACGATGGCCCATCCCAGCAAAAATAATATTTTATTATTATTTCTTCTTCCCTTCTTCTATTTGCAATATATTCTGTCCCGAGAAATTGTAATCTGAAAGGATAGTAGTATTCTTGGCTTCAGGTATTTTGGAGAGCAAACTCGTTTGCAGGAATCTTTGAAGTCCTAAAACTCAGTTTAGGTACTTTTGGAGAGCAAACTCGTTTGCAAGAATCTCCAAAGTCCTAAAACTTAGTTCAGGTACTTTTGGAGAGCAAACTCATTTGCAGAAATCTCCAAAGTCTTACTTTTGGAGAATAACTCGTTTGCAGGAATCTCCAAAGTCCTAAAACTCGCTTCAGGAAATTAGGAATGCAAATTAATTTGCAAGAGGACTTCAAACATAATCATAATAGAGAGCAAATTTATTTGCTAGAGGTCTCTGCTTCTGATCGTTGCTATTAGAATTGAGAGCAAATTTATTTGAAAGAGGTCTCAATATTCTAATCGTTCCGCCATCTAGATCTATTTCGGGAACAACAATCTCAAAGCAAGATTCGCCCGATGGAGAACTTCGTATAATCCTTCTCGATACAAGGTTTAACAAACTTGAGAAAATTGACAGGCATTACTTACAACATTTGGATGAGTAAAAGTTATTTTTCAAAAGGTTGGATGAGTGTTGGGCCTAACTTTCCAAGGAGGAGGATGTGCATTATATGGCAGATCAGATTTGGAGATAGTGCTTGAAGATTACAACTTGTGCTAGAGACGAGAAGTCTCTCAAGAAGCATCACAAGACAAATGAGAAGACCAAGGTATTTGTGCGCTTAGCTAACCATGAGCATAAGATCTGTTCAGATTTTGCGTATGTATGCGCATGTGTCTGCTCAAATAATGTGTATAGGTTTTATTCAGATGATCAGGCGTATATGTGCGCATGAATAGTTCAAAAAATCCTAACAGTGGTGTATATGTGTAACGCCCTAGAACCAGAATACTGGAGAGCGGGGGCATACATAGCCAGCTACGTATATTGAAATGGAATCCACCTCGCTATACGGTCACGGCTGTCTAGATACATGAGGGTTTAACTACAAGCCATCAGTCTTATGGTCATGAACAAGCCTATTGTCTCAATCTCATACAAGGAATAGCAGTTACAAGATGTGTAGAGCATCAAATATACAGTAGTAAGACATCCCATACATTACATATTTGGATGACGAAGCTAGTCGTAAAAATGAAGACTAGCAATAGTTTCAGTCATACATCAACCCTAGGATTTGTCAATCATGTTACAGCCCGTAGGCAGACAATAAGTAAAGTGCAATCGAGCTAACACGTGCTCGTCGGCTAAATGCCTCAAAAGAATATTTTTATAATAAAGTGGAAGAACAAAAGGGAAACCCACTCGTTGCCTTGGTTACGTCTGGTGGTCACCATCTGGCTGGAAGGTAGGAGATCCTCTGGAGCTGCTCGGTATCTGGCCACGCAAAATCAGCTGGATCAGATCCCAGAAAGAGCAAGTGCCACAAGGAGGCTTCACTTAAGAACTAAAACCAGCAATTAGCATAAAACGTAATAACATATTAAAAACTGGAGATATAAAAAATTCATGAGGATATATGATCGATAACCATGGGACTATTCAGATAGCCCGGTTACCACCCTTAAACCAAACAAGGACGGGGTTGTAACCCTTCATCTGAACGAACTTGTTTTCCACCATTTATGGATAAAATAAAGCAAAAGCGATCAGGTCATGTTACAATCTTGTACAGGATCAGGACAAGACTATGCTGGGTTAGACTCCATCCAATCAATCACGGTCAAGCAATGAGTACGGCTTGATACTTTAACTAACTAGGGTTATCACAGGCCTAGTTACTAGCAAGATGCAATGAGATATTCCATCAGCCACAAGCCCTGCAGACCATCCAGGTTATCCAGGTTGAATATCCATTCATGAAGGGTGCAACATATGACAGTGTGCTGGAAATGTACCTACTCGTCGGCAGGCTATAAGTGCCTTGCGCGCCCAGATAACGGATTGCCTGTAGCTGGAAATCTTTCATGACTACTGGATTATTCTAGTTATTAGCCTTAGTCAATTTCAGTAGGTACCCCTGACCGGTACTCAGGGGGTCCCCGTCCTAGACATGATGCAAGACAATTCTGGTTCATTTGTACAAACACAATCACCCATGGTGTCCAGGCCATTCATTCTTGTTATGTCATGTTAGCTGTCGCAACAGCATATCGAGGTATATTATGTCAGGTTTCCTTATCAAGAGTGCGCCATGACGGGACACTATCATGTCATGTTACTTGTCTAGAGTGCACCACGACGGGTCACTATCGTATTCATGGAACATACAAAATTTATATGGTACAAACATTCTATCAAGGGACCCGAGTTACACAGAGGGTCATGAAACATGAGCATAAAATAACAACCCAACACAAAAAAGGGTACAAGGGCTATGGAGAAGCCATGCGGCAAGGGAGGGGTCTCATGCGGCTCGAAGAACAGCTCAGGCGCTCCGGGAACACAGGCTCATGCGGCAAGGTGGATGAGGGTTATGCGCAATAGATAAGGGTTTCATACGACAATAGGGGAAAACGGGCATATGCGGCAGTGGGGGAACAAGCTCATGCGGCTCGGGGAACCAACGCCATTACGACTGAGGGAGATGGGCTCATGCAGCCAGGGGGATTAGGTTCATGCGGCCAGGGAGAATGATTTCATACGGTCTGGAAGGGACGGGCTCATGCGGCCAGCACTGCCAAGAGCATGCGGCTCGAGGAGAACATGGTCATGCGGCAAGGTCAAGCTAAGCCATACGGCAATGGGGGAAACAGGCATATACGGCAGTGGGGGAACAGCTCATGCAGCTCAGAGGAAACGGGCATATCGACAGTGGGGAACCAAAGCCATACGGCTGAGGAAAATCGGTTCATGCGGCTAAAAGTCGAGCGGAGCCATGCTGCTGAAGTCAACTCAAGCCTTGTGGGCTAAGGCTGCATGAAGACTAGAATGTCTATGCGACTGCAGGGGACTTGCCGTATGAAAAGCCATGCAGTCAAGCACTGTTCTTCTTCTCCAACTGTTCCAAGAAGAACCATGAAAGCCGTGGCTTCCAAGCTCCAATAATCCTTCATCTAATGTCAGAATCCGGACTTCCATAGGTCAAAATAGGGAAGAATGAAATTTTGTACAACCTGGAACCATCAAAACTGGAGAATAATAAGGTTTAATAAATCAAAACCCAAGAAATCCGAAAATGCAACAAGCTTAGATCTACGTGAAATAAGCCATGGAAATTAAAATGCTAAGTACTAAAGTGTCTTAGAATCTCGTGAGGAAGAAAATAAATAACAAAAATTGAGTTCCTCCATAAAGCAAGTTGCACTTGCCTAAGCCTCTTCTGGTAGGTGGAGAGAGTTAATGGAAGAAGGAGAAGAAGTAAATAAAGTGAATGAGGAGAGAGAAAGGGTTGGTGGCTTATAAAGGAAGAGAGTGGTGGTAGGTAGGTTTGGTCCACATACAAAAAAATCAAACCAAGCCAAACCAAGCAAACCGAACTGAACCAAGCAATTAAATGCCAAAATAAACCATGTAATAAGACATGCAATAGAGTCAAAATATGTACACGTATACCAAAACACATAATACGAACTACGGGCGTTACAACTCTACCTACCATAAAAAATTTCGTTCTCAAAATTTAATCAAGAGGCCAGAGAGGCAAGAACAAGCTATACTAATCACGAGCAAGTTATACTAGGCAATCAATCAAGCAATTATTCATGCAAGCAAGGAAGCTGAGGGTGTAAGGCATAAGAAGGACATTATACCTTACGAGTCAAACAGGTCGGGATATCGCGATCGGATATCATCTTCACGCTCCCACGTTGACTCACCTAGAGAGTAATGACCCCAAGCACACGGACTAAACTAATAGTCTTGTTCTTGAGTATCTTCTCTCTTCGGTCCATTATGGATACGGGTCTCTCCTCATACGAAGGTTGGTACCAACAACCAATTCCAAATGATCAAGAACATGACTCGGATCCGGATATACCATCGTAACTGGGATACATGGAAGATATCATGTACCTCACGCAACGACAACGGAAGAGCGAGACGATAGGAAACATCTTTTACTCGCTCTAGAATGTCGAATGGCTCGATATACCTAGGACTGAGCTTTCCCCGTACGCCGAAATGAATGACGCCACGGGTAGGCGAGATCCTGAGGAATACATGGTCATCGACGAAAAATTCAAGTGGACGCCGATGAGAATCGGCCCATTGTCGCTGGCATATTGTACAACTCGAAGATGATCTCTGACTTGTCTGACCACCTCAATAGTTTGGGTTACCATCTCAGGACCAAGCATTTGTCTCTCGCCGACATCATCCCAATCTAAAAGAGATCTGCACTTCCTACCATACAATGCCTCGAACGGTGCCATCTGGATGCTGACTTGGAAACTGTTGTTGTACGAGAACTCCACCAGGTGCAGGTGATCCTCCCACGAACCACCAAAGTTGAGGGTACAAGACCTCAACATGTCTTTCAAGGTTCGTATGGTACGCTTTGACTGACCATCTATCTGCGATGATAAGCTGAGCTGAACTGAAGGTGAGTTCCCAAACTCTCTTGCAGGATGCACCAAAAGTGCGACGTAAATCTTGAATCTCTGTCCGAGGTGATACTGACCGGTATACCATAAATCTGACAATCTGCCTGAGGTACATTTCTGCTAGCTGAGCTGTCGACTGACCAACTCTGAACGGAGAAAGTGAGCCACTTTCGTGAGCCTGTCTATAATAACCTAAATAGCATCCCTTTCAGCTCGGGATCTAGGTATCCAGTCACAAAATCCATGGTAGTGTGCTCCCACTTCCACTCTGGAATCGGCAAGGGCTGAAGAAGTCCAGCCGGTCTATGATGCTCAGCCTTAACTTGTTGGCAAATCAACACCGAGACAAACCGGGCTATCTCCCTCTTCATGCCATTCCCAAAAGTGCTGATGGATCACAGTACATCTTCGTACCACCCGGATGAATCGAGTACTGAGAACTGTGAGCTTCTGCCATGATCTCCTGCCTGATATCTCCACTGGGTACACAAAGACGCTTCCCATGTCGAAGTGTACCATCCTCATGGATACGTAACTCTGGTCTTCGTCCTCTACACATTCTGTCCTGAGTCCTGAAGCTTGGAATCTGTTTAACTATGCCATCCGGATCCTCTCGACTATAGTGGACTAAACTTGCATGCTGGCCATCAATGCCACATTGGTAGGAAGGACAACCTCTATACCCATCTTCTGAAGATCTGCTAATAACTCTGGTTGCACTGTTAGAAAATAAACTCCGCTCTTCTGCTCAATGCATCTGCAACGACGTTGGCCTTCCCAGGATGATACTGCAGGTTGATGTCATAATCCATAAGTAGCTCTAGCCACCTCCTCTGACGTATGTTAAGATCCTTCTGAGTAAATACATACTTTAGGCTCTTGTGGTCGTTGAAAATCTCTACCCGGTCTCCATACAAATAATGTCTCCAAAGCTTAAGTGCAAACACTACTGCTGCCAACTCCATATCATGGGTTGGATAATTCCTCTCATGATCACGAAGTTGACGTGACGCATAAGCTATTACCTTCCCATGCTGCATCAAAACATATCCTAAACCTCTGCCTGAAGCATCACAAATACTGAGAAT
>JANAVB010009495.1:0-27744 GCA_029216955.1 Iris pallida
CGACTTCTGGCCAAGGTGATGCACACGCAAAACTGACTGTACACGGTGTCATTAAACATCACGCAACCCGTATGCATGGCGGCGACAATCGAGCACGATGAAGCCTGGCGATGGAACGCCCATTTTGGCCATTTGAAATTCGACACTACACAGGATGGCGAGGACCGGCATGGTGTGCGACCTTTCGTGCATCGAACACCTTGATCAGGTATGTGACGGCTGCCTTGTGCACGGGGACTTGTGCGGGCCCATCACACCGGCCACTCACGGGCGAAGAGATACTTTCCCTTGCTCATACGACATGAGCCGGTACATGTGGGTACTGCTCCGTTCCAAAGAAGAAGCGGCAGTAGCAATCGAAAAGTTTCACGCCGGCGTGGAAGTGGAGACGAGAGGAAGCTGCACACACTCTACACCGATCGGGGCGGCGAGTTTACCTCTGTGGAGTTCGGTGAGTACTGTGCAAACCGCGGTATGCAGCGACAGCTCGCAGTACCCTATTCGCCTCAACAAAACAACGTCGTTGAGCGACAAAATCAGACGATCGTGTCCATGGCATGGTGCCTGCTCAAGACGAAGAAGATGCCTGGTTCGTTCTTGGGGAGGCAGTAAGCACTGCCGTGTTTATTCTAAACTGTTCCCCGACATAGAGCTTGTCCGGTATGACGCCATACGAGGCTTAGCACGGAAGGAAGCCGGCGGTGCACTTCTTCAAAAATTTTGGCTGCGTCGCGCACGTTAAAGTAACACGCCCTAATCTGAAGAAACTTGATCGCAGCATTCCTATGGTGTTGATCGACTACAGCATCGAGTCCAAGGCTTACCGGGTGTACGATCTGATGAACAAACATTTGTGTGACGCACGACGCTGTCTTCGATGAGGCAGCATGCTGGGACTGGGGCGGCTCCAACACGGATTCATCTTCGTTCACTGTGGAGTACACGCAGATAGTTGTGACAGCATGCGAGGGCAGTACCATACCGACACAAGGGGAAGCGACCTTACCGTCTGCATCCGAGCCGGCCACGCCATGTATACAGACCTTTGAGCCGGATGCTGTGGAGTTCGTGTCTCCACCGCCTGATAAAACCTACGACTATGATTGGCGACAATGAGATGCCATGACGCTACCGCACTATTAGCAACGTATATACCACATCCTACGAGTAGGTGCTAGACCCAGAGGAGCTCCTGCTCACAGTCGGTGATGAGCCAATGACATTCCACGAGGCTGAACCACATTCTTACTGGCGGAAGGCGATGCTTGAAGAGTTGGACTCGATCATCAATAGCCACACTTGGACAATGACCGAGTTGCCTGTAAGAAAGAAGCTGATTGGATGAAGTGGGTCTTCAAGGTGAAGAAAAATAGCGCCGGTGAGGTTATCAAACACAAGGCCAAGCTCATGGGAAAGGGCTACGTCCAGCATACAGGGATCGACTTCGACAAAGTTTTTGCACCCGTGGCTCGCCTAGACTCCGTTAGAATGCTGCTGGCGGTCGCGGCACACACCGACTGGAAGGTACACCACCTCGACGTAAAATTGGCATTTTTAAACGACGACCTGGACGAAGAAGTGTACGTTCTGTAACCACCTGGATTCATGCGCAACGGGCACGAACACAAAGTGCTTTGCCTACACACGGTACTGTACGGGCTTCATCAAGCTCCTCGTGCATGGAATGCCAAGCTGGATGACACTCTGTTATCGCTTGGGTTTCATAAGAACGAGTCAGAGCAAGCGATGTATACTCGAGGCAACGGCGACAAGCAGCTGCTATTGGCGTGTACGTGGACGATCTCATCGTCACAGGTGCGCACACTCGGACCATTAATCAGTTCAAGGATGAGATAAAGGCTCAGTTCCAAATGAGCAACCTCAAGAAATTGAACTACTACTCGGGATAGTTCAGCAGGGCGCCACGAGATCACTTTGCGCCAGAGCACGTATACGGCCAAGGTACTAGAGAAGGCCGGCATGACCGAATGCAATCCGGTTCATGTGCCGATGGAGCCACGGCTGAAACTGAGCAAAGTGAGTCCAAATCTGTCGGTGGACATGACCATATAACGAAGCATCATTGGGAGTCTGCTACTTGGTGCACACTCGGCCGGACATCATGTTTGTCGTCGGCTATGTCAGCCGATTCATGGACTCACCGACTACCGAGCACTGGAGCGCCGTTAAGCACATACTCAGATATATTGCCGGCACATTGAGCTATGGGTGTCGTTACATCAGGGACACTACAGAGGCCAGGCTTGTCGGGTACAGTAATACTGACATGGCCGGTGACATCGATGACAGGAAGAGCACCACCGGCTTGGTGTTTTTCTCGGGAGAAGCCCTGTCAGCTGGCAATCACAGAAACAAAAGGTGGTTGCATTATCCTGTGAGGCAGAGTACATTGCCGCAACCACGGCAGCATGCCAAGGCGTTTGGCTCGTACAGCTGCTCGGAGATTTGCTTGACAAGGAGGCCAGCAGTGCTACTCTACTCGTGGACAACAAATCCGCCATCCAGCTGTGCAAGAATCTATTCCATAACCGGAGTAAGCACATCGAGATGCACTACCACTTCATCAGGCAGTGCATCAGAGACGACAAGATCGCCGTCGACTACACCAACACCAACGAAAGCTGGCGACATATTGACAAAAGTACTCGGACGGGTCAAGTTCCAGGACCTACGCACGAAGCTTGGCATCGTCAACACCAGAAGAACTAGATTAGGGGGAGTTTTGTTGGCTAATTACGTTGCTTGTAGGGAATAAAATGGGACCTAGTCTCAAGGGGGAACATGTGGTGTTCCATGCTTGACCTAGTCTGTAGGAAATACATGTGGTGATCCACTTTTAGAGAGCAGGTTGTTATCTATTCTTTTGCTTATAAAAGGTTACTTGATAAATGAATAAAACATCAAGTTCAGAGCCTCAAAATAAATCCACTGTCTTCTTTGTTCTTGTCAGGGTGAACACTCCCTTCTAATTCTAGCAGCCTTTTTCGCGGCCTCTATGATGACCGCAACCGACTTCAACTTGGAAATGGTAAACACTTGAGGTGGTGAGAGAGTGCAGATATTGGAAAATGAAAATCTCTTGCAGCTGACGCTCGACCAAGCATCCGACTCGGGCTATCAGTTCAAGAACCAGTACCTCTTTGGTAGGTTTGACGTCCAAATGAAGCTCATCCCCAAAACTTTGCAAGCAATGTTACTGACTTCTACGTAAGCTTTCAACTTAGCTAAGTACCATGCATACCATATATATTAAATACTTGCTCTAGTGTTTGCATCCAAAAATTAAGAACATTACTACTCATTTCTATGTAAATAGTAATTATATAGACTTACGCGGCTGCAATCCCCTCGGCCAAACAATAACGAGATCGACTTCGAGTTCCTTGGTAATGTCAGTGAGAGTGATCCCTACGTACTCCAAACGAATCTGTGGGTGCGGGGAACGGGCGACAGTGAGCAGCAGTTCTACCCGTGGTTTGATCTAGACAGGATTTCTATACCTAGTCCATCCTCTGGAATCTACGCAATATAGTGTTAAGTACCAACTCCCCCTAATTTGTTTAATTTAACGGCTAGCTAGTCTGGGTTTAGTTTCTCTCGTTACAAACACTCTACTGTAACATGGAAGACGTGCATTAATTTGCAGGTGGTTTGTCGAGATACCGATAAGGTTGTACAGGAATGTAGAAGGAATTCCCTATCCCAATGAGCAGCCCTTGAACATTTAGCCAACATTTAGAATGGCCAAGCATGGGCTACAAGGAGAGGACAAGTAGGGATCGACTGGAGCCAGGCGCCCTTCACAGTTTCGTATCGCAACTTTAGTACGGATGCATGCGTGTGGTCTTCGGGAAGTAGATCTTGCCCTACCACCTCCTCCAACTGGATGGACCGCATGCTCGATGAGAACAAAACTGCCAAGCTCCAGTCAATGATACAGAGCTTCATGATTAGGACTACTGCCAGGACTCGTTACACTTCCCTCAAGGCTTGCCTACGGAATGCCCTCTTTCATCCTAAACCTATGCATTACATAACATGATGGAGCTATCCTAATTGGAATATAAACAGACTCGAATAAAATGGGTGGCAAGTTTATGCTCTTCTTTTATCCTCAATTGAATAATCTGTAAGCATGAACATTGTCCATCGTTCTATAAATAATATGAAACAAGATAATTTGAATTAATTACTTTACTTCCTTAACATTAAAAGTTATTATGAACCAACTAGGCAACTACTATCTACCTTATATTTTCTCGTGCTATTTTACTTTTTAAGTAATTTAATTAATCTCGCGGGAGTGACCGTCGCTAGAGATTCAAACAGAAAGTTTATGACTGCCTCTACTTGGTTTTCATCTCCCTTCATCTCATATCTAAGTCAAAATGGTATCCCGATACCAATATCTTAGTTAGAGCCCAATACCTTAACCTTACCCTTTCCAAGGTAATTCCCATTACCTTGCCCATACCAAGGTAAACCACTTTTACCTTGAGATACCACTATTGGTATCCTAAGATATCAATACTAACATATCTAACCATTACCAACCACTATCTCACACTAACTAACTCATCCAATGCATCTTATTACATATCTTAACATATGTATATTACCTTAAGGTATTATCTTGGTATCATGAGATACCAAGATACTTACCTATATCTATCTACTAATTACTCTCATACACTAACATATCTAACGACCATAATATCCTAGATAGTATCTAACACAAGCTAACATACCTATATCTTACTAAACATCTAACTCTAATGACACTAATATCTTAACAACTAGGATACTAACATCAATACTACTCACTAACATAGACTAACTTATCTTAACATTTACCACTCAAACCACTAACATTCTAACCACTCATTTAACCCCTAATCTAATCCCTTTTAGAGTCACACACACACACACATAAACATATATTATATATATATATATATATATATATTATATATATATATATATATATATATATATTATATATATATATATATATATTATATATTATGTATATAAAAAAATATATAGCAGATGACCTCTAGCATAGTGGTTAAGAGAGATGCATGCGGCCCGAGTGGTCAGGAGTTCGAATCCCAGTGGGAGCGATTCCAGAAACAATTTACCTGGCTCCAAATATATATATATATATATATATATATTATATATATATATAATATTTTTTTTTTTTTTTTTTAAGGGGGCTAAAACGAGGGTAAAAAGGGGGTCATGGGGGGCTGTCCTGCAGCCCCCACTGCTGCTGCTGCTGCTGCATAATGCAGCAGCCATTGCACTGCTGTTGTTGGTGAGGCAGTCCCCTGTGGGGACTGCTACTGCTTCTGCCTGCTGCTTTTTGCAGCACAGCCTTCTCTCCTTCTCTCCTACTACACACATACTGTCCGAAGTCCAGGCCATCCGACTGGGAATCCAACTAGCCAATAACCTTCGAATGCAGCATACAGTCCGAAGTCCAGGCCATCCGACTGGGAATCCAACTGGCAAATAACCTCTGCGCCACGAACATCGTTATCAAATGAGATCATCTAGTGTTGCACAAAATCTTTCAAGGCGACACTTTAATGATTCTGTGGAAACTTCAGGACCTAATCCGCTCTACAAAAGACGAAATATCGTCATCCAGACCACTTGCCTTTCTCTTTGTCAGACAGACAGGGAACGCAGTTGCATACACCTTGGTGAGACATGCACTTTGTAATAGTTGTTCTTCTTCTTTCAACTCTCCTCTGGATTGCATTATTCAGCTCCTAGATGATGAGTACCCCTATCATGTCTCCCTTATTGAATGAATGAATAAAGCTCCTCATTCAAAAAAAGTAATTTAATTAATCTCAAATTTTATGAAATGTGTTGTAAGTTTGTTATGACTAACTATTGGAAGATTGTGCCAACAAATATTATAGATATATTTCTTTCTTTTTAATCTTGTAAAAATTTTATTGTATCTGATTGTTAACGAATCAGTATAATATAAATAGAAGCCTATGAAGAACCTTAAAAGTGTTCAGCCATTGGAGTATTCATCTCTCTCTCTCTCTTTCAAATCTCTTAGTCAAGAAATTGAGCATAACACATTATTAGCGTGTAACTCTACCACACAAAGCTCAAGATTACACGATTATTCTCGATTCCTAAAGGTAAGTATGATCAAATTAATTTTATAATCTCGATTTTGTTTCTTCCTTTTAACAGGAAAATTAGGAGGATTCTTCCTCTAAAGAGAAGCCCCCCACCCCCACCAAACCTCTATGACCGACAATATATAGCTAGAAATGACTTTAGTTTTACAAGATCCTTCAAATTATAAGCCTGCTATGGCATTCTAAACTATACAGATCCTTCGGGTCTCCAAGATCAATTAGCCACCAATGGATCTAAATCTTTTTTAGATCCTCCTGTATCAACTAGCAGCAATAGCTCTCAAGATCAACATATATGACACAATGAAAATTGGTCAGAGCGACACACTCAATCATTAAAAGCATCCTGGACGCTAAGGACTTTCGCCCAGCCATGTTGTATGCTATGCTAACAATCTGCATACTATCGTCTAAAGCAGTAACCAAATTTGGATAAGGCATTAGCTCCGTCGAATGGAGCTACCTCAATGTCATACGTGGAGCTCGCAAAAGCACAGCCGCATTACAGAATGTTTGTTATAAGTAAATTTGGCGCTAAGGCTTAGCCCCGCGGAGCCTAATTTTGTGCAAAACCTAGGCCTACATAAGCTAGCCCCAATACCCATAGTTTGCCAGAAACAAACATAGTGCCGAGGCCTACCCTCATAGAGCCTAGCCATAAGCCCATGTCCTTGATTATGGGAATATTTTCCCCAATTTTTAATTTGTAGGTTTATTCAACCTTTTAAACTAATATAACTAAATTCAATGGTTATATTAAAAGGAATAACCAATAATAGATTTAATAAAGTAAATCAGAAATTATGTGAGTAATCCTAAAACTAGCTTGGTTAATAACGAAGAAAAGTAATATTGATTATTTAGCAAAGAGCTAATTATATAGATGAATAACAGAAACTAATACAGAATATACTTATATTTGTATATTAACAAAAGCTTTTCAATTAAATTAAATTAGAAGTAAATAAACAAAAGATTTATATGTAAAAGGAACTATATCAAAAAAATTAAGTCAATAACAATAACAATGGTAATAAAAAGAAGGAAAAAGGAATTGTAAATGATATTAGAATTTAAAAGAAAGAAATAAGAAATGAAAAGAATGGGAATAAAATTAACAAAAAAATAAAACTATAGCATCCCCTTTTTCGCCCTTAACAGCTGCACCCTGTGTCCTCTTAGCACCCAAATTATCATCCCGTTTGTTTAAATAAAAAATATATACATAATTTGGATAGCCCAACCTACTCCCAAATAGTCCCACTAACTGCCCAAGTAGCCCCAAATTCCACAGCGAGTCCCCAGGTCATTCAAACCCGCAACCCGAATGCATCTAACAAAAGACTGAGATAGCGAACCCTTCAACCCTAATCCTATTTCTTCTAATTCATTTTAGTGGTGCTCTCTTGTGTCCTAGACATGTCCAAGCCTCTAAACCTTCCAAACCATCCCAAATTTTAGCACACCACCGTTACACATTCCTCTTTCATCCTAGCCCGTCCCCGACCATCTATGCCCGAGAAAATCGTGTGAGCGTCGTATCCAAGAAATGAAGAGGACTTTGTGGCAGAAACTTTCTGCGGTCTATAGAAAGAATTGTCGGCTATTTTCATGATCCCTTTTCTTGACGGTCTTCGTGGGATAGCCAACTTTTAGCATGTCAAGTTTCACATGACCTCGACGAAGTTTGGCAAATCTATGAGTAGTGTGGCGGTTCGTCATGTCCTCCGTGTCCAACAGTACAATTGACTTCCAGAGGACATAACTTTATGCTACGACCTCCTTTTTTCGATTCATTTTTATCTATATCATTTCCTATGTCGTATCTTTAATATGTATGGTTGGATCACCCAAATCCTGAATCTACATTGTGTGCAACACTAAACTTTACCTATTGTCGAAAATTATTATTTTGAACTTTCAGGAAGATCAAGATGTTGAATCTTTGATCCGTCAGTTCCATTGCGACCGTAAAGACTTTTTAACCTAGGATACCAATTTTTACAGTATATTAATATTATTTAATAGATCAAATCACACCACTTTCAAATTATTAATTATTTTGTCTTCGGCTCATATTTTGAAATCCGTGTGACAAAACCAAAATTTGTTGATTCTAGTAGTCTCGTATCGCTAAAATTGATAAAGTGTTCATACAGATCGCGTCGTTAACCTTGCAGTTGACAATCTTATCTTGATTTCATACTAAGAGTTTTGAAATGCGAATCCAAAGAATGTGCCAAATGTTATTTAATTAGACTAAAAAAAACCTTGTGATTGGCCATCTTAAATATGAATTAAATGTTATTAAATGAGACTAAAGAAACTTAGGACTAATAACTTGTAGCTTTGGATCATGATGATTTTCTTGATAAACCCTCTAGAACTATGGAACTTTCCATAAAAGTAACCCAATTAGTTTAGATTACCAAATCGACTTTCTTTATTTTAAATCTTTAATTAATTGGGTTATTTTCTGTTGTGTGATGCTTGGTCGCTTTCTTAGGCTTGGGATAGAATAAGTTTGAGACTGGTTAATCGTATCCTTTTGAGGGTCAAGGCAACTACAACTACAGATTTTTGTTACTTGTTTCTATATTTTCTTGTAGCATGCTTTAGTTAGAATTATAGTAACATATAATTTACTTGTGTTTTCATGTACATGTTATATGCTTGATGTTGCACGTGCACAAATTCAAGTTTATTATACATATGTGATTAAATTCAAGTTCCAGTTCAAGTTGCTTTTCTAGTTTTTTTTTTTATATATCTTTATAAATTAGTGGGTATGGGGGAAAACACCTAGTAGGTATGTGGACTTCATCTAGCTTCGACATCGGATGAGGTAATATTAAATCGTATAATATAGCGCTCGTTGGTAATACATTATGTTTTCTTAACGAGTCATCCTAAGCCGTCCACATATTTAAAGTGGTTTTGCTAAACCATATAAAGTGATAGATTTAGTACTTTTGCTCATTATTTATTCTGGCTTTCAATTTAATATTATTTCATGCCTACATTCAATTTAAAATATTACTTATCACTTTTACATGCATGATTTCAACCATATTAAATATAGTTATTTTTTAAATTAATATATTTACTCGCCTATTCTAAACTGCTCTTGCTTATATAGTTGCAGGTTTTGAAGTGTTGGTTTATGTGTACTTGTTCCATTCTTGATTAGAAAGAATATTTTACAAATTTAGATGATTGGTATCTTATATCTTATGGTCCCTAAGAGGGAAGGTGACTTTTGGAGATCAATCTTATATCTTGGCCATTTTATCCTAGTTTAGTTCTTTATATTTTATTGTCTTTCCATTTAGCAGATTTGTTTTTGAAAATATTAGGCTTTCGATTTGAAATAGTGTAGTTGATATAACTATTTGGGCCTAGGGTTCCTTTCAAACCATAAGTACATCTATTTGATATGGTTAGATTTTAGTAATTGTTCTCTCATATTCTTATATATTTTCGTTTATTCTATTGTACGTGGATGAGTTAGACAGATGTTATATTGAGATATTGTGGTTGCATCTTGTATGGATTATTTACAATTGAGATTGTGTACATATATTTTGTTGTAATAGCATAGACAACTTACTATCATCGTTGTTGCAGCGTAAGCTGGACTTCGCCACGTACTCGTATATTTCGAAAAGTAGGAGCATGTCATGACACTAGTTTCGTTACCAGTAATTGGCCCCAAGGAAACATAATGCTTAGACCTAACCCTGTTGCCAGATTTGGCGTAGAGAGCTAGCCTCGCAAAGCTTAGCTCCATTGTTAGGATTCTACCATAAGCAAAATTTGAAAGAGGAATAAACTCACCAAGATAGACCCGCAAAAGACTTAACCACCATAAAAATATGAGGGAGGCCTGATCTCATCTTCAAAAACTCTTGGTTTCTATCTTCGCCTTTGGGCCATTTGAAGACTATCTCTTCCTAAATTAATTCTTGAACTTGTAGTTCATTAACTTACCAAAACATGATGTTGGTAATATTCTAATATAATTGACAACAAAATTTAGCATCTATATATTAATAATAAGAAGTTCTACATGATTAATCTGGCAAATTTTTGTCTTACAACCTAAATTTTTAACATCTTATTTATTCATATACTACAACCTTAACATAAATAAGCTCGATTGTAATGCACAGGAAGTTTAAAAAACACTACTTAAAGTGAGTTAAAGTTGTTAAACTCTATCTCACTACAAAAAGCTGAGAGCAACAACTGAGCCTCTAATTAACTCGGATGAAGCTGCCAAAGCAGCTGTCATGATCTTCATCCACAAGTATATGCTTGACACACAATTGGAGTACCTTGCTGAATAGGACCAGAGAGCTCTCGGGATGGCTCTTGAAGAGTGTTTTAACCATCAACGTATCATCTACTTGCCAAAAGCAAATCATGCCTAGAAAAACCTCCACTTCTAGGATTATAAATTCATAAATGAGTACAATTCAGAAGTATGTCACATCTGATCCCTTGTTTCTACAAGGACTTGATTTAGAAAGATTTTATTAAAAAGACCTACTCAAATTTAAAAGTATCTAACATGCTCCTAATATGTAGTATATAGAGCATAAATTCACGAATTTAATGAAGCTGAATAAGCATTCTCCTATTATTCATTTAAAAGAATAATAAGCCGATGACGAATAACTATTAGGCCCTCCCTACTAGCATAAATCCATCCTATTTTTTGAAGTCAATGTAGGGTATTCCAGACGATAAAATCGACATAAGGGCCTCAACTTGAAAGAAAAACCTAACTACACAAAAAGGAA
Source organism: Iris pallida (assembly GCA_029216955.1). Lineage (NCBI taxonomy): Eukaryota > Viridiplantae > Streptophyta > Magnoliopsida > Asparagales > Iridaceae > Iris > Iris pallida. Next base: position 11,000 of record JANAVB010009495.1, read on the forward strand.
AAGGAATCGAGGACGCCAAAGGGAAAACCATGGAAATAAGTATGCTCGATTGGCTAACAGGACTGACAACTTCAAAAAGAATAAGAATGATCATGCTTCTACTTTAGCTATCCTAAACATATGATATCATTATGTCGGAAGAGACCATTGGTATCGCACTTGTCGTACCTTGCCCATATAATAAATAAGTACCATTTATTCTATTAACCTAGAGAGACCAATATGGTCCAAGTAGATATTCCATTAGATACTACTTTTGATGTTGTAGACCACCACCTCCAAATAGAAGAATATGACCCACTTTTTTATCTCGTCAGGATTAATGAATGATGAATTGTAGTTTCATTTTGATTTGGATATTATTTTTAAAAATAGTAAAATTATTCACTATTAATTTTAGAGTTATTTATAGTTTCCTCCCACCAATTGCTAATCATATCTCCCTTTTATTTTAATTAGTACTACCTCCGCCCCCTTCTAAAAAATAAGCCATTTTTAGGCCGGGTAACCATAATTATATTTAACATACTATGAAGGAATGGGGGAGCAGTAATTAAAATAAATAATAGTGGGGGTAGTGGAGATATGATTAGTAACTGGATAGTAATACAAATAACTCATTTTAAATTAAAAAATTTACAAATCTCACTATTGATAGAATTAACCTAATTTAGGATTCCTGGAAAGCAAATGCTACAATTATGTTACGTGCATATGGAAAAAAAAATTCATATTACGGATTTACGGTTATAACATTCCTTGTCAATTACATGAACTGTACCTACTACGCGAGACCAAGAAAAAGACCGAACACTCACAATATGTGGTGGATATGGCCTCCAAATCAAATCCTAACCTTCTAATTAGCAAATATTCCAATACAAAGTATATGTTGACTCTCTTTCTCCATAATTCGACCCCTTACAACTTCTCAAGAGAAAGATAAAAAAATATATTTGAGATTGCAAATAGTAAGCAAACCCCTTATAATGTAAGTTACTCTCTCAACTGATAATGTTGCCACTCCATTAAGATACTATCACACCAAAATTAAGAAACATTACCCAACATGTAGTTCTTAAATATTCTTACCTTAGTCTTGTTGGAGTGGGTGGGGTTCCCACCTATGTGGAGAATACCCCGGAGAGCGACGAGCGCCATCCGTGTGTCGGAGAAGCTTGGGGATCGAAGTGCATGGATTTTATTTTGGTTCATATATGGTAAGGAAATATATGATTGGATTTCCATATTTACTTTGATTATATATTTATGATTGGACCCTTCATATAGTAGCTTTCCATATTATTGGGTTTTCAATTATGGTAAGCTAATTATGATTGGATTTCCATTAAATATATGATTAATTTATATTGGAAGTTTCCATATATAGTGACCTTCCATGTATGGGTTACCAAGGGCTTACAAAAGGGTGATGCATGCTAGTTGTAAAATTATCTCAAAAAACAAAGAGTGCTTTACAATCTTTGAGAGAGAGAGAGGATTAAGGGCTATTTTGAAGGAGAGATTGCTTCGAATAATTTTTTGGCATCTCTTGTTCTTCGGAGTCCGCAATCAAAAATTTTCTTCTTTCAAGTGAGTTGTGGTGATCCGTGTTGGATCGGAGGAGCTTGTAGAGGGTGTATTCTCTTTATTCCATTAGTGGAGGTTCTTAAGGGTTGGACTCCGATCGTCCCGTGGTTTTTCCCGCAAGGGTTTTCCACGTCAAAAATCTTTGTGTCTGCATGTTTGGCATTTTTGGTTTGTGTGCTTTTGCTCGGTTCTCTTGCAGGACTTTCTGGTTTGGGGGAACGGTTTCCGCGCTTCGTTCCCAACAGAGTGGTATCAGAGCTTTGGGTTCAAAGAAGTGTCAGGAGTTGACAGTCAAACCAGGAAGCAGAGATGGACGCGAAGCCGGTGCGCATGGTGAACCTGAACGGTACCAACTACCATTATTGGCGGAGCAAGATGAAGGATTTGCTGTTCGTCAAAAAGCTGCATCTTCCAGTATTTGCATCCGAGAAGCCCAGTGACAAATTCGATGAGGACTGGAACTTCGGGCATATACAGGTGTGTGGGTACATGCGGCAGTTCGTTGACGAGAACGTGTACAACCACGTTGCCAATATTGAGCATGCGAAAACGTTGTGGGAGAAGCTGGAATCGTTGTACGCAAAAAAGACCAGGGTAAACAAATTGTTCCTGATCCGGAAGATGATGGGTCTGCGGTACAAAGATGGTGCATCCATTACAGATCACTTGAGTGAGTTCCAGGGCGTGGTGGACCAGCTATCCTCGATGGAAGTCAAGTTCGACGACGAGGTTCAAGGACTTTGGTTGCTATATATATTGCCAGACTCGTGGGAGACCGTACGAGTATCTATGATCGCTTCTGCGAAGGCGTGGTCAGTCTGGAGTTTGCCAAGAGCGGGGTAATGAATGAAGAGATGCGAAAATGTTCTCAGGGCACTTCATCCACATCCCATCACTCAGAGGCACTAGTTTCGGAGAGCCGCGGAAGGGGCAAAAGCAGGGGTCCAGGCGGTGGCAGAGACAAGAGCAGGGAGAAGTCCAAGGGTCGGTACGAGGACTCGGAGTTTTACCATTGTGGCAAGAAGGGCCACATCAAGCGGAACTGTTTCGCTTGGAAGAGAGAGAAGAAGGGCGACAAGGGAAAGCAAGATGAGACCACTACAGCGGCGACTTCGATACATGGAGGCGATGTGATCGTCGTAGGTGATGAGGTTATCATAAACCTCGCCTGCGATGACAATTCTTGGCTGGTAGACTTGGAGGCTTCAGCGCATGTATCTCACAACAGGGCACTATTTGCCACTTACATGACAGGCGACTGTGGAGTGTTGAAGATGGGCAATGGAGATGTGTCAAAGGCGGTTGCCGTTGGAGATGTGCATTTGAGGACGAAAACAGGTGCAGTTCTTGTTCTCAAAGATGTTCGTCATGTCCCTGATATCCGTTTCAACCTGGTGTCGGTTGGAAGGTTGGATGATGAGGAATTCTTCAGTCTCTTCGAAAATAGTCAGTAGAAGCTTTCCAGAGGTTCGATGGTGACTGTCAGAGAAAACAAGAAGTCTGGTCTCTACTATATGGAGGAGAGCGCACAGAGGGCACAGGAGGTGAACAAAGTCAGTGATGCGTCTACCGAGTTGTGGCACAGACGGCTCGGCCATATCAGCGAGAAGGGGATGAGCTACTTGGTGAACAGGAAGGTGATTCCAGGGCTCAAGTCTACAAAGTTGGAGAAGTGCACGCACTGCTTAGCTGGGAAGCAAAATAGGGTGTCTTTCCAAAGTCACCTAAGTTCAAGGAAGCCGGCGTTGCTCGAGTTGATTCACTCGGATGTCTACGATCCTATGAAGGTAAAATCTATTGGTGGTACTTCTTACTTTGTAACTTTATTGATGACTGTTTCAGGAAGGTTTGGGTCTATGCCTTAAAGACCAAGGATCAGGTGCTGCCTACTTTCAAAGAGTTTTAGGCCTCTGTTGAAAGAGAGACGGACAAGAAGTTATTGTGTGTTCGGTCCGACAATGGCAGCGAATACATCGGTCCCTTTGATGCTTATTGCAGAGAGCCGGGGATACGACACCAGAAGACTCCGCCAAAGACACCTCAGCTCAATGGTGTAGCGGAGCGCATGAACAGGACACTGATGGAGAGGGTGCGGTGTTTGCTGTCAGAAGCAAACTTGCCGGGCAGTTATTGGGGTGAGGCTTTTCTCACAGCCGCTTATGTTATTAATTTGTCTCATAGTGCTCCTTTGTAGGGTGATGTGCCTGACAAAGTATGGTACGGCAAAGAGCCGTCATACAATCACCTACGAGTGTTTGGCTGTAAGGCCTTCGTGCATGTACCGAAGGACGAGAGGACTAACCTTGAGCCGAAGACGAGGCGATGTATCTTTGTCGGCTACGGTCGGGATGAGTTTGGCTATAGACTCTACGACCCGATGGGAAGAAAGCTCTACAGAAGCAGGGACGTGGTGTTCGTCGAGGATCAGACCATGACCAACACTCAGGATTCCGGGACGCCTTCTGAGGCTGAGGAATTGCCTGAGTTAGAGTCATTTTGCTTCGAGCAGTTTCCAGAGGACATCGCAGAAAATTCCATTATAGGGGAGCCAGTACATGGAGTTGCTCCCAACCTTGATCATCAGCCTGCTGATGGTGGTCAGGGTGTCCCTTAGAAGGATGAGCATGCCGGAGAGACAGTTCCTGAAGGGGAGGAGGCTGTTGGTATACAGCCAGCACCAGTGGCTCCACTGAGAAGGAGCGACAGAGATCGTCGACCATCTACGAGATACTCACCGAATGAGTATGTGCTATTGACTGACGGGGGAGAGCCCGAAAGCTTTGCAGAGGCTGTGGAAGACGAACACAAGCAGGAGTGGATGGAGGCCATGCAGAAGGAGATGAGTTCCTTGCACACTAATTCCACTTATGAGCTGGTACGGTTGCCAAAGGGTCAGAAGGCTTTGAAGAATCGATGGATGTTTAGAGTAAAGCAGACAGATGATGCTACTCGCCCTCGATACAAAGCGAGGCTGGTAGTCAAAGGCTACGGTCAGCGGAAACGTGTGGATTATGATGAGATCTTTTCGCCTGTCATCAAGCATTCGTCTATTCGGTGGTGCTAGCATTAGCAGCCAGTCTCGACTTGGAGTTCGAGCAGATGGACGTAAGACGATTCCTCCATGGTGATCTTGAGAAGGAGTTATACATGGAGCAGCCAGAGGGATTTGTGAGAAGGGCAAGTCACATTTGGTTTGCCGGTTGAAAAGAGCTTGTATGGTCTGAAGCAGGCTCCGAGGCAGTGGTACAGGAAGTTCGAGTCGTTTATGGAGCATGGTTATGTACGGACGACGTCGGACCATTATGCATTTATGAGGTATTTTGCCGAGGATGATTTCATTATTTTATTGCTCTATGTAGATGATATGCTATTAGTGGGTCGAATGCCACTAGGATAGCGGAGTTGAAGCGCCAATTGGCGCGGCCTTCTCTATGAAGGATTTGGGCACAGAAGACTATTCTTGGGATGGAGATCAGCCGAGAGAGAGAGTCCAAGCTGCTATATTTGTCCCAAAAGAAGTTCATTCACCGGGTACTTCAGCGTTTCGGTATGGACGGGTCGAAGAAAGTGAGTTGCCCCCTTGCGGCTCACTTTAAGCTCACTGAGGAGCAGTGTTATCTACCGAGACGAAAAGGAAGATATGGAGCAGGTTCCATATGCCTCAGCTGTGGGAAGTCTTATGTATGCTATGCTGTGTACGAGGCCAGACATCGCTCATTCAGTTGGCACAGTTAGCAGGTACCTTTCAAATCCTGGAAGGGTACATTGGAGTGCAGTCAAGTGGATTCTACGATACCTTCAGGCACTGCGATTGGAGACTTTCTTTTGGTGGTGACGAGCGAAGCTGGTTGGGTATACTGACGCTGATATGCTGGAGATGTAGACACGAGGCGATCGACTTCGGGCTATGTGATGATGTTTGCTGAGGAGCGGTATCGTGGCAGTCGCGGTTGCAGAAGTGTGTTGCCTTGTCGACGACAGAGGCAGAGTACATTGCGACGACGGAGGCTTGCAAGGAGTTGCTGTGGATGAAGAAGCTGCTGCAGGAAATAGGACTGAAGTAAGAGCAGTATACTTTGCTTTACGACAGTCAAAGTGCTATTCACCTTGTGAAAAACCAGACATTTCATAGTCGGTCCAAGCACATCGAGACTCGGTATCATTGGATACGGGATGTGGTTGAGAAGAAGGATGCGGCGCTTGAGAAGGTTCATACTGATGACAATGGAGCGGACATGCTCGCGAAGGTTCTTCCGAGGGGGAAGTTTGAGTACAGCAGGCAGATCGTCGGGATGACGACCTCCTCCACATAGTTGTGAAGGGGGAGATTTGTTGGAGTGGGTGGGGTTCCCACCTATGTGGAGAATACCCCGGAGAGCGACGAACGCCATCCGTGTGTCGGAGAAGCTTGGGGAGTGCATGGATTTTATTTTGGTACATATATGGTAAGAAAATATATGATTGAATTTCCATATTTACTTTGATTATATATTTATGATTGGACCCTTCATATATTAGCTTTCCATATTATTGGGTTTCCAATTATGGTAAGCTAATTATGATTGGATTTCCATTAAATATATGATTGATTTATATTGGAAGTTTCCATATATATTGGCCTTCCATGTATGGGTTACCAAGGGCTTATAAAAGGGTGATGCATGCTAGTTGTAAAATTATCTCAAAAAAAAGAGTGCTTTACAATCTTTGAGAGAGAGAGGATTAAGGACTATTGTGAATGAGAGATTGCTTCGAATAATTTTTCGGCATCTCTTGTTCTTCGGAGTCCGCAATCAAAAATTTTTCTTTCAAGTGAGTTGTGGTGATCCGTGTTGGATCGGGAGGAGCTTGTAGAGGGTGTATTCTCTTTATTCCATTAGTGAGGTTCTTCAGGGTTGGACTCCGATCGTCCCGTGGTTTTTCCCAAGGGTTTTCCACGTCAAAAATCTTTGTGTCTGCGATTGTGTTTGGCATTTTTGGTTTTGTGCTTTTGTCGGTTCTCTCGCAGGACTATCTGGTTTGGGAGAACAGTTTCCGCGCTTCGTTCCCAACAAGTCTATAGAAAAAAGTCAACCGGGTGAAATAAGATTGTTTCCAAACTCTTGCAACAGAGTTGGAGGGAGCTCACATGGAGGAAAGATTATATATGTAGTTATTCCAACAATTAATTTCTGTTAATCTTGAACTGTATGAAAGAAAAATAATAAAATTATTGACAGTGTCCATCTGAAGAACAACACGTACAAAAGATAAATGGTGAAAATATAACATCAATGCACGACAACCTAAAACCAATAAACGGTGGATCGATCCACCGAATCCACCTGGCTGCACATGAACTCCCCACCGAGAAATGCTTGACACTACTCTCTTTAGTCGGCAGACATCCAATCATTGAAGCAACACAGATTATACACATATTTAGCATCCATTGGTAGCATTGCTGCACGTAAATCATCAAGCATGCATGATAAGCATGAATTCTAACCAATTAATTAAGTTCCATAATTAATTTTACAAAGATAATACTACATGATCATATTTGAATAGATTCTTTTGATAACATATTTGAATAGACATTATTCAGTGAGCAAGAAAATTGCAAATCGGCCACATCGAAGTATTGGAGTAGGCCTTGTTGTCACAAGCTGAACACTCCTTCCCTCCTATTTAAACCCTACCTCTATATCTCCATCAAAGCACACACCTGTAGAACCCTAAAGGGGGCATAGAGTAATGAAATAACTACCAACAATAAACAGCAATTTAAAGGATAATAAATGAGAGAGAGAATCAAACACTCGATGTATCTTGTTTAGTTAGTCTAGATTATAATACTTTTGCTTACTTGGTCCATAGACACATGTGCGGCCAGGAGTAAACTCCTCCTCCCTTTGTTCTAGTCTATAGGACATGTGTGGCCAGGAGTGAAGCACTCCTTTATTTGTTGTTATCTACATATTCAATCTTTGTATAAGCCTATATAAAGGCACAAACTAATGATGAATAACACAACAGCTTCAATTTCTTTCTCAACGAATCCTTCCTATTTTACCTCTGGTTCCTAGTTTCAATCTTAAGGCCAACATTTGGTATCAGAGCTCCAGGTTGTATGCCAAAGTATCTTCGACTCGACAAGATGTCAATCATCGAGCACTCGTCGGTGCCAACAACAAAGGAGGGGAGCATAACCCTGCACTATCCGATGCTAACGTTTTGCAATTACTCCACTTGGGCGATCAAGATGGAGGTCTTCATGGAGGCTCAAGGCGTTTGGGACGCCATTGAACCCGCGGTCGGGGTGGTCGTATAAAAGAAGAAGGACAAGATGGCGTTGGCGTGCATTTTCCAAGTTTGTCCCCGAGGAAATCCTACTCCAGCTGGCCAAGCACAAAATGGCTAAGAAGCTTGGGAAAGCCTGAAGACAAGGTACCTAGGCGTGATCGGGTGAAGAAGACAAGGATTCAAACCTTGAAGAGTGAGCTCGAGGCTCTTCATATGAAGGAGACAGACTCCATCGATGAGTTTGCGGGAAAATGACGACCCTCGCAAAGAAATTCGTGGATTGGAGACGAGATGGAGGACATCGTCATCGTCATCGTCAATAAGCTGCTCGTCTCTGTCCCAGACAAGTACCTGCATGTCGTTGCTGTAATCGAGCAGTTTGCGGATGTGGAGACCATGCCGGTCGAGGAAGCGATCGATCGCCTCAAAGCGTATGAAGACCGCATACACGATCGAGGCGAGAGCAACAACGGACAACTCTTGCTTACTCACGCTGAGTGGCAGGCGCGATCGAAGAAAGGCGACGTTGATTCTGTCAGAGGAAAGGGGCAATTTAGCGACGATCAGGGCCGTAGCAAGCCCCGTGCCGTGGTCGCGGGCACGGCAGGGGTGGCCGTGGCGGCTAAATAGTGCAACACCACGAGGGTGAGGGGACTCGCGGCTCAGGCTCCAACCGCGACAAATCAAAAATCAAGTACTTCAATTATGAAAACTTTGGGCACTATGAGTCGGAGTGTCGCAACAAGCTCATGTTGAGGAGGCGAACCTTACACGAGCTCAAGACGAGAGGCCGTATTGCTGTGGGAGAGACTCAGAAGGAGACGCCTGACCTCGCCATGCTCAATGAAGAGAAGATAGAACAAGACTTGCTCAGAGATGGAGAAGCGCAGGCCGACACCGACGTTTGGTACCTTGACAACGGTGCTAGCAACCACATGACGGGCCACCTAGAAAGTTCAAGGACCTTGATCAAAATATCACGGCCATGTCAAGTTTGGTGATGCCTCAACCGTGCAGATTGAGGGCAAGGATCAATCCTGCTCTAATGCAAGAATGGGGAACAACAACTTCTGTCGGAGGTATACTTAATTCCAAGCTTAAGAAGTAATATATTGAGCCTTGGTCAATTAACGGAAGGTGGAAGCAAGGTAGAGATTGTCGGCTCCTACTTGAGGGTGTTCGACAGGAACGACATCCTGTTGATAAAGGTGAGTAGATCGCCTAACCGCCTGTACAAGATAGCTCTTGAATCTTGTAGGCCGATATGTCTAATGGCCAAAGTACAAGACCCAGCCTAGTTGTGGCATGCAAGGCTCGGGCACGTGAATTTTTTGCGCTCAAGATGATGGCAGAGAAGGGAATGGCCACCGGACTGCCGAAGATTTCTTACCCAAACCAGCTTGTGATGGGTGCCTCATCGCCAAACAAGCACGACTACCGTTCCCTCTGCAGACAAGCTTCAGAGCTGAGAAAAAATTGCAACTTGTGTACATTGACATTTGTGGCCCGATTACACCCGCTACACTTACAGGTAATAAGTACTTTTTTCTACTAGTTGATGACTTCAGTCATATGATGTGGGTGTATATGCTCAAAGAAAAGAGATGCTTTTGATACCTTCAAGAAATTCAAGTCTCTTGTAGAGAATGAATGTGACAACAAGATGAAGACACTAAGAACTGATCGAGGAGGTGAGTTCCTGTCCAAGGAATTCACAAGCTTCTGTGAAGGCAAAGTCATACAACGGCACCTCACCGCACCATATATGCCACAACAAAATGGCGTAGTGGAGCGTCGAATTCGCCGTAATGGCCTTGACAAGGAGCTTGCTCAAGAGCATGCATGTTCCTGGAAGCATGTAGGGCGAGGCGGTCAGACATGCTGTGTACCTGCTCAACCGGTTGCCAACTAAAGCTCTCGGTACACTCACATCGTATGAAGCATGGATTGGTAAAAAATCGAACCTGGAACACTTAAGGATCTTTGGATGCGTCGCACACATGAAGACTGCAGGTCCTCATCACAGGAACTTGATGACCGAAGCACGTTTTGGTATACCTTGCATGGAAGAGGGCTGCAAAGCACATCACCTCTATAATCTTCATCGCAGCAAGATCCAAGTGAGCAGGGATGTCGTGTTCAGGAAGAAAAGAGATGGGACTGGAACAATGGTGACGGTGCCTAACCACAAGGCTGGGTAGAAATCTCAGTCGATGATCCTATCATCGAGACTGATCACTCCACAAAGAGCGGTGGACGAGGCTATGCACACACCGAAGGGCATGGGAGATACGATAACACCTATAACACACAGAGCGGTAATGGCGTCAAGGGAGCCTACTACACCTCAAGCTGCGGCCTCAACTTCGAGCGGCTCACCCACACTGACGGCGGACTCAAAGAGCCAAGGAGATACCGCTCAATTGCCATATGCTAAAACTGAAGAGACCTCTCTTGATCCAGAGATGTTATTCTTGTCTGCTGAAGAACCGATAAACTTTTAAGATGCTGCACTTGAGCATGAGTGGCGGGAAGCTATGAAGAAGGAGTTGGAAGCCATCGAGAAGAATGGGACTTGGGCTTACTGAGTTACCATCTGGGCACAAACCCATCGGTTTAAAATAGGTATACAAGGTACGGAGAGACAGTGAAGGCAAGATCCTCAAGCACAAAGCTAGACTTGTGGCAAATGGGTACGTCCAACAACATGGAGTTAACTTTGATGAAGTGTTTGCTCTAGTGGCCAGACTCGACACAGTTCGCTTGATTATCGCCCTTGCAACCCAGCACGGATGGAGGTTCACCATTTGGACGTTAAATCTGCATTCCTGAATGGTACCTCAAAGAGGAGGTATATATAGCTCAACTCGAAGGCTTCATCGTCAAGAACCAGGAGCACAGGTGTATAGATTGTTCAAGCCTCTTTATGGTTTGCGGCAAGCACTGAGGGCCTAGAACATACGCCTGGATAGCTGCTTAAAGGAGCTAGAATTCATTAGATGCACTCAAGAGCATGCGATGAGAAGAACAATAAGAGGGTGAACTCATTGTCGAAGTGTACGTTGATGACTTAATCATTACTGACGCAAAAGCAACTGCAGTAAAGGCTCACAAGAAGCAGATGATACAGAAATTTGAGATGAGTACCTTGGGTTACTCTTCTACTACCTTGGTATAGAGATAGACCAACGGGGTGATCGTATTACACTGAAGCAATCAGCATATGCGAAGAGAGTGTTGCAGCAGTTTGGAATGGAGATTGCAATCCGACCAAGTATCCATGGAAGCTAAACTGCAACTCAGCAAGGACCTTGAAGGAACTCCAGTCGATCCGACGTAATATAGGTGCATTATTGGTTGTCTCAGGTACTTAACTCACACTCGTCCGGATAGTTCTTATGCTGTTGGAATGGTGAGTAGGTACATGGAGAAGCCAACAACCACACATTACCAGGCTGTGAAACAGATCCTCAGATATGTGAAGGGAATACTTGAGTATGGACTCAGGTATAAAAGAGGACATGCTGAAGATGAATGCACGGATTCACCGACAGCAACTTAGCCGAGATGTCGACGACAGGAGGAGCACCAGTAGAATGGCGTTCTACCTCAACAAGAACCTGATCACTTGGGCATCTCAGAAGCAGAAAACTGTCGCATTGTCCTCCTGTGAAGCTGAGTTCATGGCGGCAACGAGTGCAGCATGTCAAGCTTTGTGGCTGAGGAATCTTCTTAGTGAAGTGACTGGTCGCGAGCCCAAGCTAGTCATACTCTATGTCGACAACAAGTCTGTAATTACGTTGATGAAGAACTCTGTATTTCATAGGTGCAGCAAGCACATTAACACTCGCTTTTACTTCATTCACGAGTGTGTTGAAAAAGGCCAAATAAAGGTGGAGTTTGTGTACTGGAAAGCAACGTGCCGACATTCTCACAAAAACTCTCGCCAGAGTAAAATTTGCCGAGATGCAGCAGATGCTTGAGTTATCAACCTGGTTCAAATCTAGATTAAGGAGGAGAATATTAGTTAATCTAGATTATAATACTTTTGCTTAGTCTTTTGCTTACTTGGTCCATAGACACATGTGTGGCCAGGAGTAAACTACTCCTCCCTTTGTCTGGTCCATAGGACATGTGTGGCCAGGAGTGAAGCACTCCCCTTTATTTGTTGTTATCCACATATTCAATCTTTGTATAAGCCTATATAAAGGCACAAACTAATGATGAATAACACAACAGCTTTAATTTCTTTCTCCACGAATCCTTCCTATTTTCACCTCTGGTTCCTAGTTTCAATCTCAAGGCCAACATCTTGGTATCCTCCCAAGAGGAACTCCAGTCCCAGAACTTCTCCGACTTTAATTACTATTGAGTAAATAGTTACACACGAGTTTGGATCCGAAGAACTCGTCAACTTCGAACACGAGTTTGCATCTGAAGAGCTTGTCAACTTCTTACACACGAGTTTTCCTTGAAGGCTCGTCAACTTCTTCCACACGAGTTTTCCCCGAAGGCTCGTCAACTTCAACTTAAGAGAAAGAAAGGTTTTGATATTCTAGAACACTTTGAAGATCGAATATTACAACTCTTGATTACTCTAGCATTTTTGGTTGGATGACAAATTAAAGATTTTGTAGAGTAGTAATGGCGGAGCTCTTGGTGGTTGAGAAATTTTAAAGCTCAAGTGGTTGTTTTCAAAGAGAAGACTCAACCTCTTTAAATAGAACCATCAAGAGAGCAAACCATTTAATGTTCCAAACATTCAGCGATCGGTATACCGTCGGTACCAATCGAATTCTATCGGTATACCATTTTGTAACAGTAACGGTAATAAATCTAGCCATTGGAGCATTTAATGCTATGGATCTGACAATTCAAAATTCAAAGTATTTGTAAAACGGTATATCGATGGTATGCCAAATTTTTAGACATAAACTTTTATGTGCATGAAATTCGGTGTACCGTCGGTATTAAGATTTTGTAGACATAACCTTTTTTGTACACAAAATTTGATATGTCGTTGGTACGAATCGGTATACCATCGGTATTCCAAGTTTGTAGATAGAACCTTTTCTGTGCACAAAATTTGGTATACCGTCGATACAAATCGACGTACCATCGGCATTCCGAATTTATGGCTAGAACCTTTTCTGTCCATAAAATTGGTGTACCATCGGTACGAACCAGCGTACCGTCGGTATTCCGTTGCTGTAGGAAAACGGACGAATTTTGGTAAACATTTTATATAGGCTTTTGGTTTTTATCCACCTTAAGTGTTTCACAGTTGTCCTAGACCTTGTACAGACTCTAGGAACTTGGATCTTTGAGTGTGAGCTTTGAGTATGTTGATACTTCTCTTCAGTCTTCTTTATGCCAGTCTGTAAGTCTTCCAAGAGGCTTGTTATAATGATTTTGTTTTCACCGATCTTTTGTAGTAGCCTTTGGGAGACTTTAGCGGTGTATCTGATTCTGAAAAGGATAGAGAAACTAAAACACAAAGATGCAGTTAATGTTATCAAAATTAATGTGCCAACAATCTTCCCCATTTCGATAATTGACAAAAAGATAATATCATGTTTTAGAGGGTATCTCCCTGGAACAAGACTACTCCCCCTCAACACATTTTTCCCCTTTGTCACTTAATCAAAGATAGGTGAGGCCATTAACAAGATATGTATATAGTAGAACAACTGCATATATTAAATAAGAGAGTGATGAGTACATGGCTTCTATATACTGACACATGACTGATAAGATAGTAGAACGACTGACCATCCCTACTGGGATCACACAAGACAAATTTTAGAGACACACCAAAACAAGGTCCCCGAAGGACCGCAAAGGACAACAACTTAAAATATACCACGGTCCCTGAAGGACCACAAAAGACAAACAACTGAAAGAAAATACCACACACTAGGAGACCATCAACGCTAGGGACCAGAGTTTATTCATCAGCCGGATCATCACCTCCATCACCCGGGATACCCTGAAAGGTGCCAAAAGGATCAATCCCATCGGGATACATGAACCGTAAACATTATGATCGGAGAACCGTGAAGCTTGATAATCACGATCCTGAAGATCGGGATCAAGAAAGGCATTCCTGGCTTGAAGAGTGTGCTGAATAAAGTAGCACTAATCATGAATGCGATTCTGGATGGGGTGCCGAGTCCCCGAGTGTTGGTCTGCATCCTCCTAACCTGAGCCATCCGCATATTGAAGTAATGCTGAGTGAGAGGCATGTAATCCGGAGGAGAAGGATCAGTGGGAGCAGCAGTAGCAGAAGGTTGAGAATTGGAAGGCCGAGTGGAGTGAGAGGATTAGCCAGTAGTGGCAAAGTGTGACAGAGCCAAAAAGAAGGGAGCACCATCCGTGTGGCAGAGACTGGGGTCCACACCCTTGGCTTCCGAGATCATAGTAATAATCATATCATATTTCAGTGCGCCTTCCGGAAGAGTGAATAGAGAACAAGGAGTTCAATAGAGTTTTAGCAAACGATCAAGACTTCGTGCATATAGGTAGTACATACAGACAAGAGCTTCGGAGGTGATGGAGTTATAGTTGCCAGATTTGGAAGTAAGAGTGTAGCACACGATGCGAGAGCTCGTAGTAGAATAGCTCCAGTTGTTTTGACAGAGTTGGAATTGGTGGCACGTTTGGTCCTTTGGCAATGATGCAATAAAACTCGTTGAAGGAAACATTTGGAGGTGGTTGAAGTCCCACGAAGGTAGAAAGGGCACCTCTCCGATTTGGATTTTCTAATATTTTAGCAATGTCCCTGGCCGCGAAATAGAAGTGGCGATCATTGACGAAAGTCTCGATAGCATTGTTAGCAAGATCAGAGACGAGATTGCAGTAGAACAAGCATACTGCAGCTGGATAGACTAGAACCTGACGGCCGAGGAGTTGGACGAGTCCCACAGTTTTAAAGAAAGGAAGATGATTAGGAAAGCTATTGAAGTTGATAGGCCTTCCTTCGAACACTGTATTGTTGTCGAAGGACTGGAACCAGGCGTCAGCAGCAGTGTATTGGACTTAAAAATCTTGTGATCAGAGACGCCGTTAGCATGAAAGGCTTGGAGGAGGAAGAGGAGCATGGGCGTTTAGCATGGGCTATGGTGAAGAAATGGATATAGAGTGAAAAATTGAAGAAGAGAGAAGGATATATAGAGAAGTAAAAGATGTATGGGGAAGATGAAGAGAATTAAAAGATGTATGGGAAGGTGAAGAGTTGGGAGTTTAATGGAGGGAAAGGATTAAAAGATGTGTGGGAAGATGAAAAGATGGGTAAAAAATAAAGAGGAGAGTTTTTGAAAAATAGTGATGATGGGAAAGGGGTTTAATGGAGAAGGTGAAGGGATATTGGAGAAAAAGGAAGATTTGATTGGATAGAGGGTGTAGGTGACAAGATGGAAAGTAGAAAAGGAGATTAAACATTAATGAGGGAGATATAAAAGGATGGAAAGAATTTAATTGGAGATTTTGTGGGCCTAAGGAACTGAAAGATGCGATTGTTGGCAGGATTGACGCGGAACGACATACCGGCAGAATTCCTGTCCATGCCGTCGGTGTAACACCCAGTTTTCCAGATGAGGTACTTTTGAAATTTTGTAATTATAATTATAATTATAATTTATTGATATTTATTTTACGTTATGATTTTGGTAATTTTTTAATCATTTCTAAACTATTTAAAAACTGCTTTAAGTCATGACTTGTGATTTTGATGTGCTGGCACTAAAACCCTAGAGACTGCATGACCTAGAGCCTAACCATGTCATTAGGATGATTTAACTATTTTTAGCCTAAGTAATTTGGTTTTTGGCTTATTTGAATTTTTAATTAATTTAATGAATTGGTGAATTCTAGTTTGACTTTGACTTGTTGAGACCTAGTGGACTAGCCTAAACCTAACCCTAGCTATGGTAACCCTATCTAACTTGAGTTAACCTATTTTAGTTATTAGAGAATAGTTTTAGAATGAGAGAATTTGGTTTAGTGAATTTAAGTCATGGCTTGTGGTTTCATGAAATGACTTATGGCTTAATGATTTGATTGATCATGACTTAAGCCCATGGGCCATTTAGTAACCCTAACCCTAATTATTGAGCTTATGACCAGCCATATAGAGATCACCACCTATAAAACACTTATTCATTAGGGCTTGTCTCTCTTTATTTTATTCCAACACTTGGAGAAAGAAAAGGTTTTTCCCTTCCAAAAAACCCCATAAATCCATTTTTATTCCTTTTAATCCTAGTTTCTTACATTAGAACCTAATACTCTCCTATTTTTGATTGTGGGGTTTAATCCTAGCTTTGGATCAATTTGGAGCTTTTGCCATCAAGAGGAAGAATTTTCCATTTGAAGCTTTTCCTTGCAATTTGCATCTATAGGTAAAACTCCTCAAATTGATTTAAATTTCTTTTTTTCCATTTAGGGCTAGATCTAGGAGTCCCTAGCTGTCCCTGGAGTTTGAGCCAATTTCGTGTCCGTTTGGTGTCCGTATCGGGCACGTGTCAATGTGTAAGTGTAGGTGTTTGATAGAATGCCCCTTAGAATTTATTTTCGATTTTTGAAATTGTAATTACATGAGTTTGTAGATCTAAGGATGTACATTAATTTTTTGAAGGATGTTAAGTATTTTGGTGTCGTTTTGTGTCCGTTTTTGCTGTTGGACACGGTGCACGACACGAGTGCACTGTCCTGCATCACGGGCTCGATTTCTTCTTGTACCGGACACGTGGATACGCCAAATTTTGGGAGGATGTCAGGGCACTGACTGACATCATCCTCCCAAAATTTGGGGCCAATTGGTACAGTGTGCGAGGAGTTCTCCTCCTCGCACTGGTCACACTGGCCGCGTG